>JACCGJ010000043.1:78621-150347 GCA_013407085.1 Atriophallophorus winterbourni
AACGAACTCACGGAGAGTGAAAATTTAATGTCCAAAGCAAATATCCACACACAATAATATTCCAGTTCCGAACTCCGGTGTGTCGCGTTGATTGGCAATAGTAATTAGCGAAGCTGAAAAATATGGCGACACGTCAATTTTGCCGTTAACCGTCGTGATTCACAAACACGCAGCAATACAGCACCAGCGAACAAGGCAGAAGACGAACGCCCGCGAAGGAAAGTGTATTGTTAATTAATGATTACTTACAGAATGCTATACAAAGAGTGAGTAACAACAACTCATTTAACGAAACGGAAGATCAATAGTCTGAGTGAATCGGACAAGAAGAAATCGATAGATCGATATGGCAATATCGATTATCGGAACAAAACGATAGTTTCTAAGTTACTGGATGAAAATGATACAGAGATAAGTATGTACAAAGTGTTGATTACAGCAAGCATCGAGGGAAACGAAAATACAATTGGGAAGAAAGTGAGATTACAGGTTGCTACAGAACTCCCTCCTCTAGAGCGTGAGTCAGCGGATGAACGCTCGATACACCGTCTATGGCATGTATTCAACCAGTCTTGCGGGGAACCTCACTCTACGGCCGGCACGTGTTTGACGAGATGAAGGGGTAGACAGGATAGGTGAGGGTCGCTTGGGTGTAACGTCATTGTTATTCATAGGTTGTGTAGGTGGGGTGGCAGGGGTAGCTTCTTGTGACGGTTTTTCCTCGATGTATGCAGGTCTTAAGCGATCTATGCTGACTGTGTCTTCAACGCCGTTGCGTAACAAAACGAAATATTTGGGTTTGCGGTTGATTACTTTAAATGGTCCTTCATACGGGGTTTGTAATGGCTTTCTGACAGCATCAACTCGAACGAAGACATAGGGGCAATTTTTGAGGTCGTTGTGGATGAATGAAGGGCGGTCAGCGACGCGGGTCGGTACTGGTTTGATGGCTTGGAAATGTTTCCTGAGTCTCAAGCAGTAAGATCCTGGGTCGATTTCGCCAGTAGTGCGGGTATCCAGTATCATCTCGCCAGGCAGTCTCAGTGTTGTACCAAATACCAATTCTGAGGGGCAACAACCGATGTCTTCTTTAACGGTGTTTCTCATACCGAGAAGTATGATAGGAAGACATTCAGACCACTCTGTTCCAGAACAAGCGGTAATAGCAGCTTTCAATTGACGATGAAAACGTTCGACTAGACCGTTGGCTGTAGGATGATATGCAGTATTACGCACATGATCACATCCTAGTTAACGGTTCAGTTCACGGAACAAAGCGCTTGTGAATTGCGATCCTCTGTCGGTGGTAATAGTAGCGGATACACCAAACATGGATATCAATGACTCGACGAATGTTCGTGCGATGGTATCTGTGGGGGTGTCACGAACTGGGACAGCTATAGGCCAGCGAGTGTATCTATCAACGCATGTCAAGATATAGCTATGAGTTCGGGAGACGGGTAAAGGACCAACAATATCCAGTTGGATATGCTTGAATCGACTGTCGGGTACAGGGAATGTGCTGAAAGGGGCACGGATATATCGATGAATTTTCCTGCGTTGGCAAGCTACACAGTGTTTGGCCCAATGACGGATTTCACGTTGCATATTTTGCCAAATGAATCGTTCTGTTATGATTTTCACAGTTGAACGAATACTCGGATGTGACAATCCGTGAAAGTGATCGAAGATCTGCCGGCGATATGTTTGCGGGACGAAAGGTCTCGGCTTGCCGGTCGATATGTCACAGTGGATATTGGCGTCGCAATCAAGCAGCGGCAAAAGGGCAAAATTGAGTGACTTATTTGCGACAATTTCGAAAAATTCAGAGTCGTTTTCCTGATGACTGGCCAGTTCTCTGAGATCGAGTACTGAGTTGCTTATCTGTTGGATAGTGCAACGCGATAAGGCATCAGCGACTATGTTGCGGTCACCATCGATATGTCTAATATCTGTAGTGAACTGCGCGATGAAGTCAAGTTGGCGAATTTCTCTTGGAGAGTTTCGGTCTGTGGGAGAACGGAACGCATAAACGATTGGCTTGTGATCAGTGAACACAGTAAAGGTGCGTCCCTCGAGTAGGTGACGGAAGTGTTTAATAGCTAGGTAAATGGCGAGAAGTTCGCGTCCAAAAGTGCTATACCTAGTCTGGGCTGGTTGTAACTTCCGTGAGAAAAAGGACAGTGGATGTATCTCTCCGTTTACTTCTTGCTGCAGTACGGCTCCGACTGCGACTTGTGATGCGTCGGTTTTCAGGAACAAATGTGCGTTATCGTCGGTTTTTAAGTGACTCAGAGCGGAAGCGTTGCTCAAAAGTTCTTTAACCTCGACGAATGCGGATTCTGCAGCGGTTGTAATCGTCAACTTTTTGAGATTTCCCTTAAGCATGTCAGTTAGCGGTTGAAGTATTTTAGCGGCGTTGGGGATAAATCGTCCATAGTAGTTAAAGACGCCTAGGAAACGGCGTAAGCTTTTGATTGATTGTGGCATTGGGTATTCGAGTATGGACCGTGTCTTTTCGGGCAATGGGCTTATTCCATTACTGTCAATCCTATGGCCGAGAAAATCAATGGTCGACTGGCCAAAAACGCATTTGTCGGGATTGATAGTAACACCGTATTGGGCGAAGCGTTCGAAGACTTCACGGAGGTGTCGTGCATGCTCCTCGTGTGATGAGCTAGCTACTAATACATCGTCAATATACACGAAGACGAAATCAAGACCACGAAGAATCTGATCCATGAACAGTTGAAAAGACTGTGCTGCGTTGCGCAAACCAAAGGGCATGCGAAGGAATTCGAAAAGACCAAATGGCGTAATTATAGCAGTCTTAGCAATATCGTCAGGGCCATGGGGAACTGGTGGTATGCACGTACGAGATCTAGTTTAGAGAAAACTGATTTTCCGTGAAGGCTAAGTGAGAAATCGTGTATGTGCGGAATAGGGTAGCGGTCGGGTTGGATAACGCTATTCAACGCACGATAATCTCCACAAGGTCTCCAATCGCCGTTATTCTTGGCGACCATATGTAACGGCGATGCCCACGGACTGGCTGATGGTCTAATTATACCCAACGCAGCCATATGTTCAAATTCACATTTTGCTGCTTTAAGTTTTTCCGGAGGCAGCCTTCGAGCTTTGGCAAACACCGGAGGACCTTTAGTAACGATGTGGTGTTGAACATCGTGGGTGAGAGTCTCCGAGTATGATAATACGCGTGTCAAGTTCGGGAATTCACGCAGAATGTCGCTGTATGTGGCACTTGATCGGTGGGAGCTAGATGGTTGTATTTGACGGCCTCCATATCTCTCTCGTTGCAGGACGTTCACGAGACTTCACGGGACGATATGGCGGAGATTTCAAGAATCGATTATCCATACGGGTTTGCGAATTACCATTAAGAGGATTCCGATTTGTAGTGAATCGTCCAGTTGATTGTTCCTGACGAAAATCTGTGCGGCGATTATTAATGGGTATACCATCGCGATAAATTTGTCGAGCTGGAGACCGAGGTTCACGACGAGAGATCGAACGCTGTTCGTAGTCTCTCGCATTACTCATCATCTTGAATGAAGTACGAAAATTGTTGCTTGAACTTTCTGCAGGCACGTTTCGAGCAAAATTCGTACGAGTTCTTTGTTTTGTCATATCTGGATAATCGAACTGCCGCCGATTAGAGACACGCGAAAGCGATTAGTTGCGCAAATCGGGTCGCGGACGTCTGTAAGTCAGAGTAGCATTCCGACGATCAATCGGTGAGCGAGATCTGTGTACATCACGACGACTATCGTTGATGATCCTCTCATTATTCCATCGGGGAACAGAATTCTTAGAACGGCCATACATGTTGCATGCACTAATACACGGGAAGGAAGTGAGATTACAGGTTGCTACAACAATAATTAACATCCGTTTCGTTCGTGCGTGCATCGTGATCGCTCTGCACACGTTTTGGCTACCGCTATATATCTTTCAGTCAACCTGCCTTTTCTCCAACATTCTTGGGGACATTATTGTAGTAATCTGGTCTACTACAAATTGGTGAGCTTTCCGTACACTCATCCTTCGTGTAACTTTCCGGTAAGTCAAGCGTTTTTCCGACTATTATTTTTTTCGGCACTTATTTTTTTGGTTACGTATTTCTGTGTGTTTCGTTTTTTATTTCGCGCCTGCTATTTCAATCAGTTTATTTTTTTACTTTCACGGTTCATCATGAGTGAATCTGAGCGCATATTATTGGCCTCTACGGCCATCACAGTCTCCAGTTTCATTCCACAGGACCCCGAGTATTGGTTCTACTTTTTTGAAACGAAACTTAGCGCCAAGACCATCGTAGATGACGCAGCGATGTTCTCCCTTTTGACACAAGAACTGCACACTGAAATACTATTGCAGGTTCGCGACGCAGTCCTCACTGTCCCTTAAGGCGACCGCTACCATAGCCTCAAACAAGCCTTGATTTCCCGCACGGTCCCGTCCGAACGCGTTAGGCTGCAACAGCTTTTTGGCGATCTGGAGGTTTTCGGAAGAAAGCCATCTACCATATTGATGGAGATGCGACGACTTCTGGGGTCAGCCCGTATGGACGAGTCGTTAATTCGGGAACTTTGGGTCCAGCGCCTACCGAAGTACGTGCAGGCTATCTTAGTTTCAGCAAAAAGTACTCCGATATCTGAGCTGGCAGAGATGGCGGATGGCATCACCGAGTGCATACACTCTCATCCGGATGCCCATATCACCGCCGTAGCAGCAGGACAAACACACACACGAAGTAGAACCAATGATAACAAAGATACAGACCTTATGGCTGAGGTTGCAGAATTGCGCAGGGAGGTTCGGAACCTCACACTCAGCCGCAGGCCACAGTCACGCACCCCAACCCACCGGCGCTCGAAAAGCCGTAATAAATCACCAATATGCTGGGTTCACCGGAAGTATGGCGAGAAAGCGCGAAGTTGCATAAAGCCTTGCGCATATCACACCTCGCGAGCGGGAAACTTCCGGGCCGACAAGTAACGACGACTACCGCCGTCGGCCCTAAACGTTCTAGTCGTCTATTCTATATACCTGATAAGCCTACCGGCATACATTTTCTGGTAGACACCGGTGCAGAGGTAAGTGTGCTCCCGGTAGATGCGCACACAACGTCTAGCCCATTAAGCCAGCACTTAAGGGCAGCAAACGGATCCATAATAACAACCTACGGTCAACGCTCTTTGACTCTCGATTTAGGTTTGCGTCGTGAATTCCGCTGGATTTTCACGATCGCCGCGGTCCCTTTTGCCATACTAGGCGTTGACTTCTTGCACGCATTCGATCTCCCTTGTAGATTCTCGACGCTCGCAACTGATAGATGGAACTACCCGTCTTAAAGTTCTTGGTACCCCGAGCAGAGACGCAAGGATATCTCCGGTATTTAGCTACGGCGACATCGAACCATCATATGCCCCGCTGCTTGCGAACTATCCTAACTTATTCCGCGCATCACCGACTGTACTACCTGCAGTCTCCACCCCAGTGGAACACCATATTACCACTAGTGGGCCCCCGGTTTACGGAAGACCGAGGCAACGCCTGAAAAGTTGCAGATAGCGCGCAAAGAATTCCAGCACATGCTGCAATTGGGCATCATACGACCTTCCAGTAGCCCTTGGTCATCTCCTCTGCACATGGCACCCAAGAAAAACCCAAACGATTGGCGCCCCTGTGGTGATTACCGCAGGTTAAATAAAGCGACGGTACCCGATAGGTACCCGATCCCGCACATTCAAGACCTGGCTGCCAATATCCATGGGTGTACCATTTTTAGCAAGGTAGACCTGGTTCGAGCGTATAACCAAATACCGGTCGCGGAAGCGGACATTCCAAAGACGGCAGTTACCACACCGTTCGGACTTTACGAATTTGTCCGTATGCCGTTTGGTTTATGTAATGCCGCTCAAACCTTCCAGCGATTCATGGACCAGGTTTGCAGAGGTCTGGATTGCGCTTACGTATATCTCGACGATGTACTGATTGCAAGCGCATCCAAAGAGGACCACATGCGCCACCTAACGGCACTTTTTGATCGTTTGTCCAGTCATGGGATAACGATCAATGCGTCTAAGTGCAGTTTCGGCCAGACTCAGATCGATTTCCTGGGTCATCAACTTTCAGCTTCGGGTATTCGGCCACTGGATGAAAACACGGACGCCATCCTTAACTTCCCAGAGCCAACAACATTTAAGGAGCTCCGGCGTTTTCTGGGACTGGTAAACTTTTACCGCAGATTCATCCCACAGTGCGCACGAATCTCCCAGCCCTTAAGTGATTTGCTCCGTGGTAGTGCGAAAATATTACTACTTACGGAAGAAGCCAAATCGGCTTTCACTTTGTTAAAATCCCACATAACAAACATCAAATCACTTAGCCACTATAGGCCCGACGCCCCGCTGTCCTTATTTACGGACGCATCTGCCGAAGCAGTGGGGGCGGTACTTCAACAATACGTTGATGGGTCATGGTTCCCTATATCGTTCTTCTCTAAGCGGCTCCAGCCCGCAGAGACCCGATATAGCACGTTCGGTAGAGAGCTTTTGGCTATCTACCTCGGAATTAAACATTTTCGCCATTTCCTGGAGGGCAGACAGTTCGCAGTGTTTACTGATCATAAGCCCCTCATCCACTCGCTCAGCAAGTCATCAGAGCGATATTCTCCTAGAGAGACGCGGCACCTGGATTTTGTCAGTCAATTTACGACTGACATACAGCATATCGCAGGTGCCCAAAACCCGGTCGCGGATGCACTCTCTCGAATAAATGTAGTAGAGTTGCCGTCCTCCATCGACCTCGGTGAAATCGCCGCAGCGCAAGCTGCTGACACTGAAACAGCACAGCTCAGGGACTCCACTTCCCTTGACATTAAACTTTTACCCTTGCCTGACGGCTCGGGCGATATCCTGTGCGACGTTTCACAAACCACACCCCGACCACTGATTCCATCTGCATTCAGGCGGCGCGTTTTTGAGGGATTACACAATCTCTCCCACCCTGGCATTCGTGCCAGTGTTAAAATGATAACGGCTCGATTTATTTGGCCAAAAGCTAGTAAGGATATTCGAAGTTGGGCCAAAGCGTGTCGTGAATGCCAGCTCACGAAAATCCATCGACACACCAAGAGTCCATTAGGAACTTTTGTCGAACCGGATGAACGCTTCTCACACATACACTTAGACTTAGTCAACCCATTGCCACATATATATCCTCACGATAATCGAACGTTTCACCAGGTGGCCTGAGGCCATCACACTTCGCAACTACTCTTCCGAGACAGTTGCACATGCCTTTTTCGAGCGTTGAGTGGCACAGTTCGGTTGTCCGGGTATTGTCACTACGGACTGAGGTTCCCATTTCGATGGTGCTTTCAGTAAATTGCTAGCTACTCTGGGTTGCCAGCATCAACGAACTACAGCTTACCACCCCGCGGCGAATGGGATGGTCGAAAGGTTGCACAGGCAGCTCAAGGCGACATTGATGGCGCATGGAGATATTGACTGGACCGAAGTCCTACCGATCGTCCTCCTAGGTTTGAGGTCAACCTTTAAAACCACTTTGCAAGCTACCGTAGCCGAATTGACATACGGTCGCGCCATCGCTCTACATGGCGAGTATGTCGCCTCACACAAACAATCACCCTTCGCCTACGGCGATTACGTGGCGCGCTTGCGCCATTACATGGGTCGTTTTCGCCCATCACCTCCGCGGCTTCAGGCCAAATCATCACATGTCCCAAAGGAGTTGGCTGATTGTTCACATGTT
The DNA here is from genome assembly GCA_013407085.1 of Atriophallophorus winterbourni. Taxonomy (NCBI): domain Eukaryota; kingdom Metazoa; phylum Platyhelminthes; class Trematoda; order Plagiorchiida; family Microphallidae; genus Atriophallophorus; species Atriophallophorus winterbourni. The sequence continues at coordinate 86,419 of JACCGJ010000043.1, forward strand.
TTTCTCCGGAATGACATGGTTAAGCATCCTTTTCACCCTCCTTATACTGGACCGTTCAGAGTAATTCGGTGGTCTCACAAAACGGTCGTCATTGACCGTGTCGGCAAGCATGACACTGTCTCAATCGACAGAGTCAAACCAGCTTTCATGGACGAGGAAGTTATCCCAAATGACCCAACGCCAACCCCGGCACCACTGGTCATTACCCCTCCTGTCCCTACAGCTAACCCAGAGCCGGCCACTACAGGAACCAAACGTGCCGAACAGCCACCCGTTCGATTCGCTGATTTTGTTGTGAATAGTTAATAATTTCATATCTTCCGTCATGCACGGGTGCATTATTTCGTACCTCATTCTAATCACTCGGTCGTGGCACTAAACCCATGCACCAGGGATTTTTTTATTTCTTCCCTCAGGTACGCACCCACACACCGCTGATGCCACCGAATCGCGCACCCTTCCTGGTCCACCTACGCTTGCCCCCAACTCACCCGGTAGCCCTAGCCACCAACAAGAGCACAATTGTTCCAACACGCCTGTCACGTCACACAAGGTCCTTACCAGCCCAGATTGACGCGCCAACCGATTCTCTGGCGCGGCCGTTTACCATCCTTCTTCGGGACACAGGAAATTCTGAGCAGGGACTGTGTTTTCGAAGCTTCTGGTTCTTGTTGTCAAGCCTACGAATGCGCCTGCTTCTGCTCAAATTGGGTTCATACTAAGACCACGCCAAACGGAAAAATCCCGCTAGCAGCTGTTCACTCCATGTGAGGCGGCTCGGCAGTACGTTCACTCACATGTGAGACGCTACTTGGCTTAGTCCTGATCGGTTCACCGTTCCTCGTACTCTCGAACCACCGATGATCGACCCACGCAAACCGAGCGCCCTGGCCGACTTCTATGTGACTGGTTGCTGAGAGACTACGTTCCTGCCAGGGGTAACCTGACCACCGCATGCACCACGCTACTGGCAACTCCCGATCAGAAGTCTTCGTTGACCAGACTTCTTGGAGGAGGGCTGTGTAACACCGCTTGTTTTGCCTCATCAAAACATTAACCTCGACAATAATTAACTTCCGTTTTGTTCTTGCGTGCATCGTGATCGCTCTGTACAGGTTTTGGCTACCGCTATATATCTTCCAGTCAACCTGCCTTTTCTCCAACATTCTTGGGGACATCATTGTAGTAATCTGGTCTACTACACGTTGGCGCTCGACTGTTGGTATGCGAACCGATGCAAAGCTCCCTCAGAAAATCGAATTCGTTCGTCTATCGATACAAATCGAATCAGATACGAGACAAAAATTACCGGCCCAACACCCGAGGTCGAAAAGCGGGAATTATATGAAGCAGCCGCCTAAAAAAACCTACCGCAGTCGATCCCTTCCGGATCGGCTTCCTAGGTGTTATACCTCACGACGCCCAACGCAACCGCGATACACTGACTTGTTGCTATACGAACATCCGAGGATTCATGAACAAATTCTCCGAATTGAAGCTGCTCCATTCGACAAAAAACGTTTATTTCATCGCAACCACAAACCTGGTTGATCCCAAACTAATGCTCCTAAACATGTTGTCATTCCGCATTGATCGTAAGACTAGGGGCGGAGGTGTCCTTCTGTTTTACAATCAAGCACTACGCTGTGAAGCTACCCAAGGCCCTTATCTGTCTGTTCCTGACACTTTGTGGTGTAGAGTTTTCTTGCAGCGCGACGACGTGGCCTTGTTGGGTGTGATCTACCGCCCTTTAAATTCGGAATCTAGTACAGACTCTTCTTTGCTGGCTGCCATCCGACTCGGACATTCTCAACACTTCACGCATGTCCTCATAATGGGAGACTTCAACTCCTCGGCTGTATCGTCTGGTTCGCCCGGCCATCAGTTTGGACGTGACTTATTAGAATTGTTTGCTACCCATCCGCAGTGCAGCCATATCAGGGAACCGACACGATACTGGGACCACTAGGTCCCGCTCACTCTCGATTTCATACTCACCAACGAAGAACAGGCGGTCGAAAACACGTGGATCGAACCACCACTGGGTCCTGCTGATCATGTCGCGAGCAAAGATGATTTTGAAAGATTTGTTCAGTCTACCGCATTTATTCATTTAATTGCCAGGTCAACATTGGAGGAGTTGCTTGATGAAGCCAGAAGACTTTCCAACTAAGTCGATGGTTTGTTTGATTTGGCCATAAAAATGGAAAATTGCCGAATCACATTGAAGCAAATAAGGTGCGACGGTGATTTGAAATCAGTCACAACTTTAGAAGAATAAGAAAAATCTTCCTTGTTGCGTTACAACAGCAGTGGGCTGACGCAGCGGATACAATTCTTGCTGACGGGACAGAAGTTGATTTCGCCAGTCTTACCGAATTCGTATCTTGGAGAGCAAGAATTGCCAGGAGCAGATTTGGCATGCTAATAGATAGAACATCTGTCTTTTCAAAGCCATCGGAGAAACCAAGAATGCCAGAAGGAAGGAGGGTGTTAATGACTACAAGGGAACCGAGGCCAATGCTGGTTTAATGCTTTCAAGGTAGAGGATCTCATAAGATAGAAGATTGTCCTGCTTATCAGGAGGCTGACGTAAAAGCCAGATGGAATATGGCTAAGCAGCATGGAGTATGTTACGTTTGCCTATGCCGGTCTCACAGGGCATCCGATTTCAAGATTACAAATACTTGTCCCGTTGAAGGTTGTAGTAGACGACACCATTCTTCGCTGCATTATGATCGTCCTGATGAGCAACTGGAAAGTATAAACTGCAGTGCTACTGCTCTCAATACAGCAGTAAGCTTAGGCTACCTGACAGTGAACATTGACACGCTAGTTGGACTTGTTCCAGTCGTGGCTTTACTTGATAATGGCTGTGATACAACTTTGATCTCGCAGAGTTCTGTTGAGACATTTTGTATGCCCAAGTGCCCTGCTCAATTGTCGCCTACAACTTTGGGCAATCAAAGGGTAATGAACTGCTTCCGTCTGAACTTCAATTTTCTTTCTGCAGATGGTGGAGAAGTCATTCAGGTTCCGAATGCTTACACTGTAGAAACCTAGCCGTATGTGTCACAATCGTCAACTAGTGCTCTCCGTGAACGTTATGATTATTTGAAGGGTGTTTAATTATTTGACGTTCATGATCAGCCAGTGACAGTGCTGATGTGTTGCGACTTTCCTGAAACACACTGGGCGTTGTAACAGCGGATCGGTGTAAGACTTTGCTGGGTTGAATATTGCAGGGGCCTGTGTGTTAAACGTCTGAGGATAATGACCTTTGTGTTGTCGGTTGTGATCAGAAAGCTCAGTTACCTGACACTGAATTAGCTCAGTCGGATTTTGTGACTGAATTTCCCGACATTAATTCGGATCAGATGGAGAGCAATCCCGGCGCACCTGACACCAATTAAGTTAAAATGAATAGTAGGCCTGTTTCACATGACAGTGAATCAGCCGGAGTGAGGGCGTCAGATGGTCGGTGTCACAATTCATATGATTGGCGCAAGACGTTCAGTTGTGTACCCGATGAGCCATTTGTGTTTCGAACACCGGATACACTTATTTCAATTTGCAAATTAGAGTTGTTTAGATGGCGCAAGATGTCGATATTTGACGATGGAATACACAAGGCTTGTTCGGGTGAGGATGCACGCATACGCTTCTTGTAAGGAACGGTCGCAGAACCAGAGGACGTGGTGGGTCTTAGTCTGTCAAACTGTTTCTCTATAAAAAGCCACATGTGTCCAATGATGGCAATGCAACGTGACGTGTGTGACTCGCCATTAAATAAAGTCATTTGCTGCTCGGAATTCGTTAGGGTATTCGTCGAACAATCGTTGTACAGATAAGCCCTAGAAAGAATTTGATCGAAGGTGTTAGGTTCAAAGTAGTTTGAAATTCCTCCTTTCCATTCAACATTCCCTTTATTTCGAACTTAGTTACAAAACATGAATTTTGTGAAATAGATTCAGCTTGTGTTTTATTTTCATACATTATTTTGATGTAAAACTTTTCTTTTAGTAATTATTCTTGTTATTGTAAATCTTTTCTGTACACGCCTTCGGTCAATTCATTGTTTCTGCATTGACGTTCATTGTTGCGGAATTTGGTTGCCATTTTGTGCTTCAGTATTTTGCTCGATTTTGGACGCTATTTTGAGTGTCATTTTTGATTGTCACAGAACGTTTGGACGACATTTTGGTAAATCGATTCTGCTTATTTTTATATCAGCTCGTCTTTTGTTTGAATTGAATTTGATTCTGGAGTATTTGGTTACATTGTTGCTGTGACGTTCCTATACAATTAAGGTTTGTATAGTTATTTTTATTGCAATTGTTGTTAATTACAGTAACGTAGAATATCCCAATCTTTGTTTTGAATTTGTCGAAATAAGAAAACGGGTGGACTACGCGTAACTCACTTCACAGACAATGCACCTTGTAATATGGTATAAGAGCACAAGCCTGATTCAGGCAGTGCCGCACAATCAGACTGTACATGGGCTAAGGTACTGACAGCTGGTCGAGCCCAGATAGATTCGAAGCAGAAAATAGAAATGGTACTGAGATTTCAGCGTGTTTTGGCATGCAGCTTACTACTGGTGGCCAATCAATTTCGCACGGTGTTAGCTGCACAGCACACAAGTACTGCACGGAAGAAGCAAGTTAGAAGTGCTAGACGCCGGATAATACCTTTAAAAATACCAGTGATAAAACCTCCTTTTCAAGCTTCTAGGACGAAAATACGTGGCAAGTAGATGAGATATGCGGCTACTTTTAGAATATTAGGGTGGATGCCGTCGATTATTGATGAAAAGTTTTGCGGTAGACATGAAATCTTTTTGTGAACCGCATCAAGGGTGAAAATTATTTCCGGCATTTCCTGTACGTCATTTGAAGGAGAAGAAAAATAGGAGTTTGTAGAATAAATAGGGTTGAAAATTGGGGCGTAGTATTCAGAAAACCGGTTATTAGCTACCGAGACGGTCGATGTAAAACCATTTGCACTGATTATGGTGGGAATTCCAAGTTTAACTACCCGTCACTTTCGAGTTGTCTAAAACATTGTTAGAGATGTGCATTTAATATTGACATTTGTCTTGGCGGCTTAGATATGTGCAAAGATTTCGCAATGACTTATAAATTTACCAGTCAGTTAGATTCCATCTTGTCCGGTAGCACCGCCTTGTCATGTTATGCTGTGCTATGGCTTCGCCTGTTCGGTTATAGAGGAATGATCTGGGGTTTTTCGACGGAGGGGCTTATCGTCGCACGACGTAGCCGTGCTCAATACTGAGTTAAAAACGTTGTCCATGCTAAATCGATGTGGTCCATTATTGAAATTCCCATTTTAGCATCGACGAGTTGGCGGAACAGGCATGGGTTAGTAATCCAGAAGCTCTGAGGTCGAGGTTCGTTGAAGTAATCCATGAAAGAGACAAAGGTGAATGTCAGGACAACATGATCACTGTGGCCCAAGGGAGGGTTAGAGGAAAGTTTTCTTATCATAAACCTTTCGTTCGTGAAAATGAGTTCCAGGATGGATGTTGTATTTGTGTCCCTAAACCGAGTGGTTTCATGAACACGATTGTATAATGTTGGCTTACCAATATTTCTGACAAAGCGGTAGCTCATGGTTAAGAGGCATGTTCACCATGAAGGCTGCGACACTTGAAGTCACCCATTAGCAGTATGTGGAAGTATCTCTCAATGAAACACGTCGGAGTGATGTCAGAAGGGAGATATAGAGTGGTGTGTTATTATCAGGAGATCAATAAACAAATGCAATCAGGAGTAGCATCTGTTGCTTCAGTGAGATTTAACACCACAAACATCAGTGTCACCTAACGCAGGGTCAGATATCGGTTCGCAGCGAAGCGATTCGTGATGAAAGAACAGCACTCCACCCCTTTTTGTTGTACGGTCACAGCCAAGTAATAACATATTTAGAACGGTGAGTTTCACATCCGAAACTGCGCTTGATAACCACGTTAATGTAACGGCTAATTAGTCGTATGAGCCCAGGTAATAGCGGTAACGGAGTTCAGGAAGTTTGATCAGGAAACTAGCAGTATTTTGTAACAGCATTAGAGGCTGCGCATTTGCACAACTTGCAGTGTCGTGAAGGTAAATTTCAGAATTGCCTTTATAGCTGGTGGACGTGGGAAGGCGTTTCACGGCAGTCGTCAAAGTTCATTTTGCTGAGTTCTGGGATTTGGCGACATTGAGAACAGTCGTGTAGAGTGTTCTTAGCTAAATCATGACTTCCAAGTTCAAGCACACCGAGGACAAAATTCTGCGTTTATCGTTCGCTAATTTATATCCTTAGCGCTTTTGCTTTTGCATCTGCATTTGAGGCCAACGAACGTCACGAAAAACACGAACAGGCAAATTTGTATTTCAGAGAAGGTGGGTTGAGAGCCAGACCTCATTAACCTTCTCAGGGGAGTCAAACGTGATTGAAAGTATACGTCAAGCATCAGCGTAAGGCGAGTTTGGCGCCTGGGAAGACGTACTAAGGAAACCGAGTCTACATCAAGTATCAGTTTTTCACAGAAAACTCGCCATTGTTGCACATCATCTTGCAAGCGTGCTCGAAAACATGGAGATATTCTTTCCGGTACATTTTATACATACAATGGTCAGGGATTGCATGTTCTTGTGATTGGCCTCTTAAACTGCAGACCAGTTTCTCAGCGTTGTTAGGTTGTGACTTCACGAGCTGTTGGTAAGAGGTAAAGTGTGATTTTGTTGATCGAGTCACATTTGGAAATACCAGATAATCCGTAGCATTTGTGCAAGCAGGCGGGAAGTCTGTTTCTACTAGAGACACGAGGCATAGCAGTCTGGTGACAATAGCACTATACTTGTCCGAAAATTATGATTTGAATGCGTTAGCTGTTACTCCCGCGTAAGTAGATTTTTGAGGGGGTCCGCAGCTGGTTTCAAGTTCGCTGTTTTATCGTGAACAAAAATTGAAGGCGTTTTTTATACATCGTTTATCAGCCAGTTTGTTCCTTCGATGCTGTGCTCTACAAGCAACGCATAAGGAATGATTGCATGTAATATGTGTGTCGGAGAATCGTTAAACGACCCGGAAATAGTTGTGCATCGCAGGTGCTGCGAAGTATCACACCGATCACATTGGATGGCAAGATCGTCATCATTAACAACGTTTGTAAATTTGACACAGTTAATTCTTTTGATCATCTTGTCAACGCGGCCATTCATGCAGAAGAAATATGGTTATTGTATTCAGTGTTGTACCAACCTCACCACAATCTGATCGGAAGATGACTCAGATAAATCGCGAAAGAAATCTTTATGAGCAATCTAGCGAAGTAAGCGCTGCAGAAAAACGCGTAAATCTGTTGTTTATGACGGATTATTGAACTTGAAACTATCTGAGGACCCTCTTAGACTACTTACGCGGAGGGAGCAGCCAATGCGTCGATCATTTTTTTACTAGTCATCAAACTGGTACGCTTCGAGTCTTTATCGGGAACGAATACCTCACCTTCTTGCAGAAAATCAATAGATGTTTAGGTAGTACCAAATGCGCCCCGCTTGAAAAACTCACACACTACCTATTTTTGATAGCTTGTGAAGCCATAACCTAACAACGCTGAAACATAGCATGCAGTCTCGAAAGCTAACCAAAATAACATGCAACGCCTGACCATTGTATGTCAAAATGTACCGAAAAGGGTATATCCATGTTTTTGAGCACTCAGGCAAGATGATGTGCAACACAAGCGAGTTTTCTGTGAAAAACTGATACTTGATGTGGACCCGGTTTCTTTAATAAGTCTTTTCAGGCGCCCAAAATCGCCTCACGCGGACGCCACATCTCTACCCCGAATCACCCTTGACTCTTCTGAGAAGATTGAGGAGGTCTTGCTCTTGGCTTACATCCGAAATACGAATCTGCTGTGCGTATTTTGCCTGACGTTTATTGGCTTCAGGAGCAAGTGTAAAAACAAGAAAACCACCATTGGAAATCCTCGAACGATAAACACATAATATTTTTGTCCATGATGTGCTCTAACTTGAAATTAAGGATTCAGCCAAAAACACACTACAGTACAAAACAAAATATTCATTTGCATGCTTTTCCGTCACAAAACACCCCACGACCAGTTTCGTGCTGTTCGCACTCATCAGGTAGGGACAGTGAGATCAGGATCCGCATGCGCTTGAAACAGTGAAGGAATAGTAAGTACTGTTTTAAATCGCGCTATATCAAAGAACTGAGCAAAATTCGTGCAAGATTGAGTATCGTCGTATAACGCCTTCTAACGTCCTCTAGCTACAAAGACAATTCTCAGAAATACCTTTTAAACATAAGATATGGTTAATACTGTTTTGCGCTAGTAGTATGTTAAAAAATGCTCTGCACCTACAGAGGTGCGTCTTTGCTTCGCAGTTGACAATATAAAACCTGCAGCGAACTTCACATATCCGTTTTGAAAATCTACCCGCAGCTGGTTTCAGTTTGGCCGGTGAAGTAACTGCACGTCCCTTCATCACACTGCATACTCTGCAATCGCGCAGCCTTACATGCTGTTACACAAATGCTTCTGTTTTCCAGAACAAACTTTCGGAACTTCATTACCGTCATTTTCTGTGCTCATGGGACCTCATTGCCATCACCAAAACGTGGTTATCAAGAGCAGTTTATGACGCCGAACTCATCTTTCCAAATGTCATTATTTCGCTGTGACCGTACAACAAGAGGTGATGTGCCGTTCTATCATCACGAATCACTTAACTGCAACACATCAATTTTCCTTGCGTTAGGTGACTCTGATGTTTTTCGTTGCCAAATCTTACTCGAACAAGAAGTCCTCTCATGATTGCAGTTGTGTATGGATCTCTCTTTAATACTTCACTGCTTGATTACTCCCTTCTGTCAGCACTTCGACATGTTTTAAGTAGAATATTCTCTCACATACTGATAATGGGAAACTTCCACTGTCTCAGACTGTACGGTGAACATGCTCCTCATTCATAAGCCATAGCACTGTCCGAAATAACGGTAAGCCATCTGTGATGATCTCAAGCGATCAGAAGAACAGTGAGAAGACAAAGGCTTTGAATGAAGGCTTTATCGAACTTGAAACAAGAGTACAGGCTGCAAAACAAATAAAGAGTTCATTGGTGTACAATAACGAGTACAAACAAACATACTAGATTCTTCCCGCACAAAAAAGTAAAGGTATTAAAAAAGTGCGGATTTATGTGGTGATGGCGGTAAATGGTGATTGAACAGTATGTGTATTTTGGATCAATTATAATGTGCATTATTAACAAACGCAAACACGGTGTTGCTCCACGCAAAAGCTTCCAATTTTGTTTTTGATGCTGCCCACTCGGTTATGAAACGATGTGTTGGCCTCCATCGGTCGATGTCGACCATGGATGTACATCACAATCGCTTGAATTTCATGTTTTGCAGCTTTTCGAATGATTAAACAGTTTGATTCGGGAGGAACAATCTCTTTTGCAGCGCTTGCAACGATAGTAAGAACTCGGTTGTATTACATCAGTTGCACGCCGGCGGCGTTATCTGCGTTCAGCAGCCAAGAGCTGTATCTGCTCCTCCTCAGCTTGCAGATGACGCTTTACACAATACCTTTGAAGTGAGCGATCAAGAGCAAGTTCTTTTCAGCTCGCCGGGTCAATGTCACGAGCTTTCATATCTCTTTTGCAAACATCTTCGTTCCGCGAGTGCGGTCTGCCCAATGGTCGACTTCCTAATTGCAACTCACCATAGAGTAGATCTTTCGGAATGCGACTTTTTTCATTCTATAGATATGACCAAGCCACCGCAGGCAGCGCTGACGTAATAGGAAGAACATGCTCTGTAGACCAGCTTTAGAAATCACTCCAGCGTTCGTCACTATGTCCATCCACGATATGTTCAAGATACGACGGATGCTGCGTAGATAGAAAGCATTTAGCTTCCGTTCGTGTCTTGCGTTGGTAGGCCATGTTTCACAGTGAAGCATTTAGTACGCACGCGCTGCATACCATCATCATACAATCATCAACCGTACTGTTCCTAGAGTAAAGAAAGGGGAAGTACTCTACCCATCTTTCTATCTGCTGAGTTTTGCCGACATTTGGATTGTGAGATGCAGACTTAATGCGTGCTGTTTTAATTTTGTTTGGACCAATCTCTTTTTTGATCCTATCATACATACAGTGAAAGTTTTCAGTATCCGCAGTTATTGGATACTGATGTTGATTTCAGTCCAATAGTCATTTGCACATCGTCTCGCAGTCTGGTGGACCTTCTTTCTAGCTGCTTACATGATTAGTAAGTTTTCATCTGTTGGCATACCTTTGAATTTAAAGAATGCTGTCCGTTTCTTATCAAACACAGCAGTCATCTCAAAAGCTTCTGCTTTGAAGCATTTGCTAGTTCAAGCTTTTTTCGGAACTTAGGTAGAGAGTGTGATCCGGCATATGCAGTTTTTTATAGCGATTCCCAGTTTTCTGAAGCTGATGCGAGTAGGGTTGTCTTGTTTATGTCAGCTGTGAACAATATTGCAAATCGGCAGCTAGATTAGGTTCGCTCATGTGAGTGAAGTCTATCCTTGGTTTAGCGGACAACCTTATGCGTCCAAATCATGACCAGGTAAGCTGCAGTTATGCACAATAAAGTGAATGGTCGGTATTGCATTCTGTGGTTGTATAAGATCTGGTTAGTGGTAAGCCTCCTATATTAGTGCGTCTAGCAAGGATGAGGTCAAGCTGATGCCAATGCTTTGAGCGAGGATGTTTCCGAGAGAATTATGCTAATGATTTGTTGGAAAGAAATTGTACCTCACACAAAGATTGAACTGTGTGCACAGTTTCGAAGGGCCGTCCATTTTAATGGATTTTACCGACTTTTAAACTTCCGAGACAGTTTTGCAAAGACTGGCATTGAAATCACCCAAAACCACTACATCGTTTTTGGTGGCACTTTTTTGAGGATTGTTGCGAGGTTATGATGGAAATCGTTTTTTTGAGCAGGCGTCGCATAAAGCGTCTTTTCATAAAACAAAGGTCGCGCTTGGTTTGAAAACGGTACGTGATTGCCAAATATTTCATAATTAGGGAAACGTCATTTTATATCTCTCACTCTTTTGATTATTATTATATTTATACTATTTGAAATATGTATACTAAAACACCTATCTCGAAACGAATTAATTCACGTAAAATCCTCAAGACCAACAAATGCTCCTCATACTTAGATCAGAACACTTCCGTTATTTTGAATAAATTACGGAAGTTAGAATCCGAATTGAATGAAATTCATAGAAGCAACTCTTTTGTTACACAGGTTTGCAAGACATTACAACCATTGACTATCCTCTTGGATGATAATTCAAATATCGACAAAGATATACTTCAACGAACTAATAAGTTCATTGAATCAATTGTTACTGAAAATTGTCAAAAAGACTCAAGATCTAAAAATGTTATACTGTTTAATATAGACGATAGATATCCTTTATGAGATTTAAAATCTACTATCTGCTCATCTTATGGCTTCCCATTTAACTGCGCTTCGCCAAAACGCTTGAGAATATTTAAGCCTTCGAGCTCTTGCCCAATCCTATTAGAACTTAGCGATAAATCCTGGCATCACACAATTTAGCCCAGAAGGATGTTTTGAAATCGATTTCAAGATTTAAAAATGTATTTTTCGAACCTGATCTAACGCCAATGCAACGGAGAACTAGGTTCCATAAGCGTACCGTTACTACTCCATTTTCCACCGAATCTTCTAACAATGGAAAAGAAACGATGGAATTGGATGAGGTGCCACAAGAGGCAAATGCGCCTCCAACTTCACCTTCTTCTGTGAATAATTCAACACAACCTATTATTTCACCTGAAATTTCAACTAAAATTATTGCATCTCCTCACTTGAGGAAAAGAACCATCTTACGAAGTTTCGACAGACTAGTGCGTTATTGCCCGCACCACCTCCATTCAGGAATTCTTCAACTTTTGACAATAGAAATACTCGGAACTTTAATTGTCGTTTAATGCCTTATCCATTAGATCGGAACTTGGCATGGCAATTCCATCGACCGAGTCCGCAATCCTCGAGCCTATTTTCGAATTATTACAACCCATCACAGCACTTTTTTAACCATATTAGCTGGTCCCTTGACACCAATTTTTCATATTTCAACTCATTTAACACTCACTCTACTATGTTTTCTTATTCAAGTATGAGAAATTTTCAAATCCCTTCACAAAGGCTTTTAACTTAAACCAACATGCTCCACATAATAATCAAATACATAATAATCCATTTTATGAACATAGCCCCTCATCTCTTAGATTTATTCTTATCGATGCTCGATCCATAATTAATAAGATATTAGCTTTACGTTCATATCTTCTCTCTAATCCCGCTGATATTATTCTTATAACTGAATCTTGGACAAAGAAGGAACAATAAAACTGTGAACTTCTGATTCCAAACTATAACATTTTTAGAAAATACCGCGTTTCAAAACATGCAGGAGGTTGCCTTGTTTATGTTCACTCTAACCTCCAAGCTAACATCATCATTTCATCCGTCTTTGGTCATATCGGAGATTCTATCTGGCTGGCACTACCGGCCTTCGATCTCTTACTTGGATGCATCTACTATCCACCAGCTACTATTTCTTCAACGCTTCAACGCTTGACTGATTGTTTCATAGAAGCCTCTGTCCACCCTAACCGCTTTAAATTAATTGCAGGAGATTCCAACATGCCTTCACTCAATCAGCTAGGATGCAACGACATAAATATGAATTCTTTTTACAATATCATCGAACTATCAGGTTTTACATAGTTTGTTGATAAGCCAACGCGCAATAAAAATATCCTCGACCTACTTTTAACTTTGAATATCACACCTTCAAACCTGAACGTATCTTCGTCATTTTTTAATGGAGATCATAACATTATTTCTTTTGAATTGAGTTGCAATAGCATAATAACTAGTGTTAAAAAGCCACATATAATTTCTCACATAGATTGGAAAATCTTCAAAAATCTCATTAGAAACGAAGATTGGACTGAATTTTTCCTTTCTGACAATTTTAATGTGACCTCAAAAATCTTTCATAATGAACTTGGTGACTTACTACAGGAATCTACTAACAGACATGCTAGACACCACAAACTGAGTAAAGCTCATGAGTTAGAAAAACGCATTGCTTATTTGACATCATATGCTCGTGAAAAGCATGACATACCTTCCCTTTTGCACGCGTATGAACCATCTGACAAACTAGTACAAATTATGAACCATAAACTGATTTCTGATGAGTCTACAGCTTTCAAGTCTATTAAAAAACAGGAAGCATTATCTAAATTAATGAACGCTAGGGCATCGGGAAATTCAAATAAGATAAACTACATCATTAAACAGGATCAACATGGTAATAATTACACAGTAATAACTGAGCCTTCTGCTATTTGCGAAGAAATTCTTTTATTTTTCAATGCTTCATATAATGACAACTTTTATCCAGCGGTTAGCATACACCCTACATGCAATACGTTAGACACAATTACAATTACTACCTTTGACATACGTAAAGTTTGTAATCAAGTTACAATCTCCTACAAACCTGATGAAACAGGTTTCGTACAAGCATTATGCAAAATTGGATCTGAAGACTTCTTGTTATTACTACTTAATCTCTTTAATACGTCTATCAAATCAGAAACTTCCCCCTTAGAATGGAAACATTCCTTTGTCATTCCGCGACATAAGTCCGGATCACTACATACAGTTACCAATTATCCACCCATTATTCACACACCACTTCTTGTCAGACATGCCAACCTAGCATACTTGACACCAAACTATTTCATATCAAACCAGCACGGATTTCTGAACAAAAAATCTTGCGTCACTTGTCAATTAGAATTTTCAAATTACGTGACACAATCACTAGATTCAAACCTTGGAGTCATAGTTGTATTCATTGATATCATGAAAGCCTTCGACAGGGTCCCGTATAATCTACTCCTCGCGAAATTATCTGCTGTAGGTATTACTGGAAACCTACTTTCGTGGTTCAAATCTTTTCTTACTGGTCGCACCTTTTCGGTAGATATAAATGGCTACCGTTCCAGAACTTTGCTAATTCCAAGCGAAGTCATACAAGGAAGCGTTCTAGGTCCACTACTCTTCTTGATATTTATCAACGATATACTATCTGTCATAACACACTGTAAGATCTTTTTGTTTGCAGATGATATATAAGTCGCCATAGCCTTTCCATCTAACCAGACTAACGGCTTTATATCAAAATTGAACCAAGACCTAGATGCTCTACTTCAATGGAGTATTCAAAACGGTCTTGAGTTCTCCACCAATAAATCTACTTTCATAAATTTCAACTCTATCATACCAAAAGATTCTATCATCCTAAATAATACACCACTACAACCAGCACAATGTGTACGTGATTTAGGTTATCGATATTCTGGATCACTTACATTTCATGAACAAATTTGCTACTTAATTTCTAAAACAAAGAAGAATATAGGTTTACTTCATAGATTCATCTCTCTGCCTCAGTGCAAGCTGGAACTTTACAAGTTACATACACTACCTTCATTAGATTACTACAACATTATATCTAGTAACATTACTCGGTCTGATAGCTATGCTTTAGAAGGCATCCAACGTTCTTTCACACGATCCATTACCACCAGTTCGGATAAGCATTCATATAAGGAAAGATGTCAGATCCTAGGATTGGAACCATTATGGTTTCGAAGAATAAAACAAAATCTTATACTCTTTTACAGAATATTGAAAAAAGATATGATCGACATTGATTTACAATTGTTAAAAGTAACCCTGGGTGCACACTCTCCCTCCGTCATACCTTCCACTGAAAGACCCGGTTACTGCAACTACCTCAAAGAAAAAGCAGTCAAACACTTCTCCGCCAGAAGTCAAAAACGCGCGTCCTCACACATTCTCCGTCATTTGCACCAATGTACCTGAGTCAACATGTACACAGTTTAAAAGTAAACGTGAACATGATCTACAACAGTGGATTGACTTGTGTTCGGAAATGAAAATCCCAGCCATAGATCCCTCGGGTATAACACGATTAACCCGACATCCATCTTCCCCACTATGCCGATAAAGCCCGTCTCTTACGTATTGACTTGCAAACAAGTGAACAAGCTGAAAACGTTTCATTGTCTGCTTATTTACTCCACGGTGAATCTAGTATTATCCGGATCTTTCCGAACGTTCCATGTACTGAGCGCCAAAAGAATCGTGATTCTAAATCAACGCACCGAGAGCCATCAGCCATCATCATTCATGGTGTACCAGAAGGCGAATTTTCGAATGATCTAGATAATAAACAGCATGATTACGATCAGTGGCGTTTCCAACATAGTCACATGGAGTGTACTGATATAATTACAACCGCTATTTACCGTCTTCCTCGTTCAGGTACATACTCTGGTAATTCTCCCCGCTTACTGTAGGTTTGTTTTCTACATCCCGATATAGTAAATTCTGCGTTAAGCGCTTGGCGTTCAACTCGTAGATATGCTTCACCTAATGTTCGACTATATTCCGACAATCCACGCCGAAATCCTATACCGACCGTTGTATCTAGATTGCCCAACACTGGCACCGAGGGTGACTCACTCGTCAATCATAAAGTAACAAATATACCACCCGCATCTTCTAACGTATCAAAAAACCTGAACCAGCCGAATGTGTCCCGACCGGCTCAGGTGTAAATCAGCCTTCACTTATTATGCGGAAGTCCCTGGTATGTGGCTATACTAATGCTCAAAGCCTTCTTAGTAAAATTAACAAACTCAGACTACGTACTTTCGCTTGCCCCTATGACATTCTTGCCGTCACAGAAACTTGGTTGAGTGATTGCCACCTCGACAGTGAGATTGAGCTGACTAACATGACTGTCCTCCGGTCAGATCGGCCTACAGCAGGAGGAGGTGTAGCTCTTTACACCCGAACATCATTACACTGCTCAGTATTAGATGGTTTTCAATCTTCCGACGCTCTTACCTGTGTTCTGCAACTATCCGTTCATTCAAAGTTACTGATTGTTCTCATCTACCGTCCACCCAATAGCTCAGCGGCTCGCGAAACGCAATTGCTGGGAGATCTGAACTACGCATTGACTGTTTTCCACACACATGTCCTCATTATGGGTGACTTCAACTTACCACGTCTATTCTGTGACCCATATCCTAGCAACCCTCTATCTAATGAACTACTGGACTTAATACACACTCATCCACTTTTTAACCACTCCACGCTTTCAACACGTTTTCACTCGCAGCATTCGCCCTCACTGCTAGACTTGATTCTGACCAATGACGAATTAATAATTGAATATATCAAACGGGAACCCCCACTTGGGCGCGGTGATCATGTCTTCCTCTACTTCGACCTACTTTACTGGGCTGATAAGGTAAATGCACGCTCTATTTATTCATGTGAACAGAAAAACTACGCGTCTCTCAACACTATCATTGATGAACAATATTGAATTATTAACTCATCAATTCAACGGAAGATTCCTGGCTTCATTTTCCATCCGCTAACAGCATCTGCAAAGCTTATGCACCGTTACCAAAGAAGTTACTCTCAAAAGTCGCGGTTTTACTCCAATTCGTAGTCGCACTCGAAAATGGATGCGGGAAAGAAATATTGAATGGGCTACCTATCTCAGTATGCTAACTCCTGCGAACTGGGAGCGCTATCGAAAGCTTCGTAACAAAGTCCATTTGCTAGTTCGCGATGACAAACTCGCCTACCAGTACAGACTAACGAGCTCTTTTGCCATCAATCCCAAACGGTTATTTAGTTATGTGAATTGCTTGAGGTATGTTAAACCTGGAGTTACGATCCTTGAGACTCCACAAGGCTTGACCCAGGATGCTGCAGCTGCGGCCAAAGCTCTGAAAGCTCATTTTGCCTCAATTTTTCAATCTTCTTCGGGCAACATCACGATTCCTGTAAATTCATCCCCATTCCATTCCACTTTATGTGACATCGAATTTACACCCACAGTTATATATCATAAACTAAAAACCTTACGGCGCACCAGTTCCGCTGGACCAGACGGTTTCCATAACCGAACCCTACGCGAATGTGCCTCCTCTCTCTGTTATCCCCTGGCTAATCTTTTCGCGCACCTTTTTGCTAACGGCTGTGTCCCACTTGACTGGAAGTGTGGATCTATCTCCCCCATCTATAAGAGCGGCTCCCGATCTCTCGTGTCTAATTACCGACCGATAACATTACTCTCTGTTATATCGAAACTTATGGAATCTATTATCAGTGATTCTCTGATGCAGTTCATTGAAGGACTACACCCTCTGTCTGATTCGCAACACGGTTTCCGTCCTTGGAGATGATGTGTGACACACCTGATGCTCGCACATGACCACTGGACATCCGAAGTCGACAAAGGACGAGAGATTCACCTAGTATACTTAGATTTCTCGAAAGCTTTCGACAGAGTCAACCATCGGATCTTGCTCCGCAAATTATGTTCTCTAGGGATTGCAGGTCAGTTGCTTCAGTGGCTTGAGAGTTATTTATCAAATCGCCGCGCATGCGTCCGCGTCGATGGATGCCTCTCTTCAAGTTTCAGCATTTCCAGCAGTGTCCCTCAAGGCTCTGTACTCAGGCCAACCCTATTCCTATCCTTCATTGATGATGTCGTTCAAGCCATTCATTCCCACACGCTCATGTATGCCGACGACATGAAACTCTGCAGAGTCATCACATGTCAACACGACATCGATCAACTACAGGACGACCTTAATTCTCTCTATGTGTTGTCACTCGAAAATTGCTTTTTGTTCAATACAGAGAAATGCCGCGTCCTTTCAACGCGTACAAAATCTAGCCCAAGCTTTTACCTGGAATTACACCCAATTGAGACGACTTCCTCAGAAGGGGACTTAGGCATTATCGTGCAGTCCAACATGTCAGTCTCGGCGACGTGCCTGAGAGCAGCAAATAAAGCAAACGCCATGCTTGGTCTTCTCAAACGTGTTTTCCGCAGATTTGAACCTCAATGTTTGTCGCTTTTGCTCGAAACATTCATCCGTCCACATCTTGAATATGCCGTTCAAGTTTGGTTCCCGTGGTTACTGAAGGATCAAAGACTCCTTGAGGCTCCCCAGCGACGCGCCACAAAACGTGTCAGAAGTCTGGCCTCGTATGCTTATCCCGAACCTCTTCGCTTCCTCAATCTCTCTTTGGTGAAATACAGAAGGCTTCGTGGTGACCTTATTCTCACCTACCAAATCCTCTCATCCACTGATCACTTTTGTAAACACATTCTCGTCCTCAATCGTGAAACTTCACATCTCCGTTGCCATTCACTCGAACTTTCATATCAACACTCACGCCTCAGCCGTCGCAGGCATTTCTTTTCCCTCCGGATATGTACTCACTGGAATAGTCTACCCCAGGAAGTCGTATCCGCAACATCCGTAGAGGTTTTTAAACGGAGTCTGGACGCTCATTCAAATGATCTCCACAACAACATACCTTGAGGCCTTGTCTGTCCGATTGCTGTTGTTCTCGGATCAGCACTGATCCACTACACCGCATCGCGTACTAGCTTCATTTTTTCAGGTACGTTGTCCTCCTTGCCTTCAAACTTCGGTCATTCCCTTCCTAACCACCTGTCAGTTTTATTTGTTTCCAGATCTAACGCCACCCCGATGCCTCCGTATTTTCCTGCTACCGCCTCGCAATATAAGGAAGGCGCAATTCCAAAGCGAGTGTGTCTTGCTATAAGGCTTCCACATCCTCGAACAGATGACACTCACAATTTTATTTCCACTACACTGTACATACCAACCTGTGGTTATTTTTAGGCTATGCTTTTACACCACAATAAACCATTGAACCATTGAACCAATTAGATTTCAGAAATTCTGAAGTATATAATCTTCGCCACAAAAACAAAATATGTATTCCGAAAATACACAATCGTGTACGAAAAGATTTCTTTATTTATAAATATTCTCGTTTATGGAATTTACTTCATAATAATATAAGATTGAGCACTTCACAAACTAAATTCAAAAAGCAACTCAACTCTTTTTCATCTCCGGAAAAATTAGGTAAGCTATTTCTAATTAATACAACTATAGATATTTTATACTTATACAGCATAAAAGGCTTTTAATATTTTTTTCTAGCAATAAAAAATTTTAAAGTGACATATAACTTTTTTATTGAGGATTTATTTTTTAGAATTGTTGAAATTCAACGAAATACACTCCCGCAATTCTTGAAAGGGCGATGCAACTCATATCTCCGTGACCCGATGAAGTGAACTTTCTATACAATTATCTGCGTTTGAAGTTGCATTTGGAACATCATACATGAATAAACATTGCGGTCCACACCTATCCAAACTGTAATTGACCCATTTTAAACAATTACTGTCGTATTCGTTGAAAACATGAACCTTTATCATTTATTTTTCCGATATTCTATCAACTTTATGTTTCAAACAAGCTATTATCTGTACAAATGTTATCCAACTATTTTTCACGGTTGTTGGCAAAAAAATGTATTCATGTTTGACCTTTACATTTGTATAATTAACGTTTTATCTGATGTACTTATTAATGAAAACAAATGATCATGCATGGCATGACTTGGTGTATCCAAGAATAAACGTTGACCAATGTAAGGGTACTAGTAATGCACCTCAGATTTAAAGTCCAAATCCGTTCGCTCCCACTGCTGCTCTGTTCTGTTGCTTTTAATATGTCGTTTCGCACGGCAAACCCAACTCCATGCAGTCGGGGCTCTTCGAACCCTCTTCTTTTCCAAAAGAATGTGTAATCTCTTTGTGTTTGCTTACCAGTGTCTGGTAATCGCGTCTCTTGTAGGGCAGCCAAGTCGACATCCAGCCTCTTTAGCTCATTGTTGATCACGGCGGACTTTCTCACGCCTCTGATATTCAAGACGTCGTCATGAAATCCTGGAAGCATGGATTGGACGTTCCAGGTTCCAAATTTCAGAACTGACATTTGTTGTTTGGTATTTCGATTCGCTAATGCGAATAAATAGAAGAAGAAGAAGAAGAACAATGATTCCTAATCCCCATGCACTAAATAAGGATAGCAGACCGTGGCGAGACGGCACCTCATTGACTGGGGGTTGCCTAGCTTGAGGCAAGCGGTAGCCGTCCAATGAGACCTGGAAATCTCTCTTACCGCTGGAACAAATGACCTTGAACAAATTGTTTTCGCAAATGTACATACGATAATCTCATTGTTCGAAGCTTTTGGAAATTATTGATCATGTTTAACATACTTTGAATTTCCGAGAATAAGGTTTATTTATTCATTCATTTATTCAAATAAACAGCTAGGCTGATACGTTTGGACAACGATGCCGTCGCAGAAGCTGACAGGACGAATTTAAATAAATTTCGGAGTGCCTAACGAGACTCCGGTCCCGGATTTTTTCTCCAGGTTGACTCCTAATGCCTCTCACATGATTGGATGTAGCCACAAGGCAGTGTAGGTTTAAGATAAGTGTTTTCCTTCACCCAAATGGACCACCTTCATGGACTTAAAAGATCCACCTGCCCTTAGCATGCTCGTTCCGAGGCGTCAGTCAGCCCCCTATCGCCCTTTCTCCTGTCAGTAGAAGCAGCTTCGTCCGGTCACACAGAACCACGCGTGCAGGCCAGGAGCTGTACTTGGTTGTCAGAGGCTAAACGAGACGCTGGCCATTAGAGCGTTTCTGAAATTGGGAGCTTATCCCTAAGACCACCCTGGCCGTCGAATGTATACAAGAATTTCGCGGGGGGCTTACACAGTATGCATGAATGAAATCACAAGCCCCATTCATGCACAGCGCCGCCAGAGACCGCACCACCGAGATGAATCTGATCTAAAGGGTGTCATATCGTTTTATTGCTTATAGGAGTGTTTTAATGGACAGTATAATATTGAAATAACACATCAAATGTGAAATTTACGTGAACACGTTGACGAATAAGAAGGAAATATAACATCAGACTACTACAAACATTAGTAGCAATGACATCTATAGGTTCATTGAGCCAACTAACAAACTATGCCAGCGATGAACGGAGGACATACCTTTTTAACAAAGTTTTTCTACTTTTTCATTTGATAGTAGTTGCAGAACAGTATAGATGATTATATATATGTGAATGGATGAGGCCTCGCGATTACAAAGTTGATACGAACGCACACGTTTGCTCGATCAACATTTTGCTGTCGTCGACTAATAGGTGAACGCATACTGATATACAACGTCATGCACGTCCCTAACCATCCCTTGTCCAAACTATTCACACGCTCGCCATCCCGTTCCAGTTTGAAACCTGATCTAACAGTGCTTATCCTAACTTCAAGACTGAACTTCTGGAGATATCCGTATGCTGTATGTGTGAGTTTCACATGGAACACCCTTCCCTTCACTGTTACACATTCAGCCAACCTGGAAGTTTCTAATGCTTATTTGAGCAAATACTTGAGAGAAAACCCAAATTTTGATACGATTCACACTACATGCGTTTCCTTGTTCTTCTTTTTTATTGTATATAACTCATAATTATATCCCATGGTTATTGTTAAGCTAAATACTTTTTGGACCATTACAACTTTGAATCGATTTGAATCACTTCGAATTTGATTCACAATAGGATGAGATTGTTTCGGATTCAGTTAGCTCTGCTTGACAAGGCTCCATATCACTAACTACATACTGGCATCTGCATTATTGGAATCGGTCACGTCATTCTCTATCGGTTCAAACAATGTAGTATTTACTTCAGGTTAGAGAAATGAGCGATTACCGAGAGGTGTCAAATGTCTTAATAAAACCGTGTCCTCTCTTCCATCAAGTAGTCGAACGATTAAATAATATTCATTACACTCAAATAAGTCCACTTTCTCCGCGATTGGATCGCATTCAGATGTGCATTAATATTTTCTCAAAAGCACGGAGAACTTACCCAAGTGAGAAGAGATACGCCAGTTGTAGACTTTCAGCAGTACGAAAATATACGTTCTTGAGGAGTAGCGTTAGTGGCTGTGCATGAAATAAAGTGAATCAAGTGTAATGCTTGCAAGAGGACATCTTCTCAGCGACTGATTGGCAGATTCTTTGATTTTAGCGCAAGCTGAATCGTCCTCTAAAGTGTTTTATTCAGTCGTTTAACCTGTCAATTGCCTTGTGGATTATAGCTGGTTGTGTGACTCGTTGCTATTCCCTTATCGTGAAGGAAGTTTCAAAGTTTCTGGGACATAAAAGTCGCTCTTTTGTCAGAATGTATATATGCTGGTGTAAGGTTCAAAGTAGTTTGAAATTCTTCCTTTCCCTTCAAAATTTCTTTTATTTTGAACCTAGTTACAAAACCTGAATTTTGTGAAATAGATTTTGCTTGTGTTTAATTTTCTTACAGTATTTTGATAGAAAACTTTTCTTTTTGTAATCTTTTCTGTTATTGTAAATCTTTTCTTCACACGACTTCAGTCAATTGTTTGTTTTAATTTATTGTTTCTGCCATTGTCGGTCATTGTTGCGGAATTTGGTTGCCATCTTGGGCTTCAGTATTTTGCTTGAATTTGGACGCTATTTTTAGTGTCATTTTTGATTGTCAAAGAAAATTTGGACGACATTTTGGTAAATCGATTCTTCTTATTTTCACATCAGGTCGTCTTTTGTTTGAATTGAATTTTATTCTGGAGTATTTGGCTCCATTGTTGCTGTGACGTTCCTATACAATTAAGGTTTGTATAGTTATTTTTGTTGTAATTGTTGTTGATTACAGTACCGTAGAATATCCCAATCGTTGTTTTGAATTTATCGAAATAAGAAACGGGTGGACTACACGTAACTTACGTCACAGACAAGACAGTACTTAATTTTAGGAGTACTTTATTTGGAATTTGATTGTTCTCGAACTTCGCGAGAAGTACTCAATTCGTGAATTGCATCAATTGGGTTTCTGTGCTCAAGTTGGATCGTTTCAATTGGATTCGCATCACAACTTGTCTTCTGACTGGTACAGTAATTGTCTCAACCGGAGAAAATACGCATTTTGGTTCGTTCAATTAAACCTATATTGAGCAAAATTGGCGAAAAAAACCCCGATCGTCGTGACATTGAACATTTGACAGTCAGTCCCTGTTCACAACTTTGGTGACGTCCCCTTTTTATTTATTTTTCGTCGTTTTGGAGCATTGTTGTATATTTCATCTAGTATGCCTAAGATATCTTCTAAGATAGCTTTTAAGGAAAACGATGATGCTGGAGATAGCATTGCAAGTTCTCAACTAGTGTTGCAATTAAAGCGCGATTTAGATGCGCCGGTACAAGTAGCAAAACTGAAGGGATAGACTCGGCGGTAAGCTATTTGCAACCAGCGATGAACATGAGTATGGGATTGCCTAAAGTAAAATTATCCTACTTCGACTGTAATCCGATAGACTATTGAGAGTTCCTGAAACAGTTTGAATGTAACGTTGAGTCGAGGCTTATGGATCCAGGCCAGCGACTGTTGTATTTGATGTATTATTGTCGGGGCAAGGCTCGAAAAGCAATTGATGCATGTGTCATGCTACAACCCACTGAGGGTTATACGTGGGCGAAGATGATTTTAAAAGAATTGTTTGGACTGCCATATGTAATTGCCAGGTCAACATCAGAGGAGTTGCTTGATGAAGCTAGAAGACTTTCCAACAAGGTAGATGGTTTGTCTGATTTGGCCATAAAAATGGAAAATTGCCAAATCACATTGAAGCGAATGAAGTGTGACGCTGATTTGAATTCAGTCACAACTTTGGAAGAATTAGTGAAATGCTTCCCTGGTGCGTTACAACAGCAGTGGGATGAAGCAGCGGATACAATGCTTGCTGACGGGTCAGAAGTTGATTTTGCCAGTCTGAACGAGTTCGTATCTCGGAAAGCAAGAATTGCCAGGAGCAGATTTGGCATGCTAATAGATAGAACAGGTGTCTCTTCAAAGACATCTGAGAAACCAAGAATGTCAGAAGGAAAAAGGGTGTTTATGACTACGAGGGAAACGAGACAAATGCTGGTTGAATGTTTTCAATGCAAAGGACCTCATTAGATAGAAGATTGTCCTGTTTATCAGGAGGCTGACGTAAAAGCCAGATGGAATATGGCTAAGCAGCATGGAATATGTTACGTTTGCTTATGCCGGTCTCACAGGGCATTCGATCGCAAGATTACGAATAATTTTCCCGTTAAAGGTTGTAGTAGACGACACCATTCTTCGCTGCATTATGATCGTCCTAATGAGCAACTAAAAAGTATAAACTGCAGTGTTACTGCCCTCAATACAGCAGTAAGCTTAGGCTACCCGACAGTGAACATTAACAAGCCAGTTGGACTTGTTTCCAGTCGTGGCTTTACTTAATAATGGCTCTGATACAACTTTGATCTCGCAGAGTTTTGTTGGGAAATTTGGTATGCCTAAGTGCCCTGTTCATGTGTCGCTTACAACTTTGAGCAGTCAACATGTAATGAACTGCTCCCGTCTGAAATTAAATATTCCTTCTACACATGGTGGAGATGTCATTCAGGGTTCGAATTCTTACACCGTAAAAACCTTGCCGCATGTGTCCCAATTGTCAACTAGCGCTCTGCGTGAACGTTATGATTATTTAAAGGGCGTTAAATTATTTGACGTTCATGATCAGCTGATGACAGTGCTGATTGGTTGCGACGTTCCTGAAGCACACTGCGTGTTAGAACAGCGGCTTGGTGGAAGAGGCCGTCCGTTTGCAACGAAGACATTGCTGGGTTGGATATTGCAAGGGCCTGCGTGCCAAACGTCTGAGGATATTGACCTTTGTGTTGTCAGTTGTGATCAGGAAGCTGAGTTACCTGACACTGAATTAGCTCAGGCGGATTTTGTGACTGAATTTCCTGACACTAATTCGAATCAGATGGAGACTAAGCCTGGTTCACCTGACACCAAATCAGCCAAAACGAACAGTAGGCCTGGTTCACATGACAGTGAATCAGCAGAAGTGGGGGCGACAGATGGTCGGCGTGACTATTCATATGAGTGGCGCAAGGCGTTTGGTTGTGTACCCGATGAGCCATTTGTGTTTCGGACACCGGATACACTCATTTTAATTTGCAGATTAGAGTTGTTTAGATAGCGCAAGATGTCGCTATTTGAAGATGAAATACACAAGGCTCGTTCGGCTGGGAATGCGCGCATAAGCTTCTTGTAATGAACGGTCGCAGAACCGGAGGACGTGGTGGGTCTTAGTCTGGCAAACTATTTCCCTATAAAAAGCCACATGTGTCCAATGATGGCAATGCGACGTGGCGTGTGTGACTCGCAACTAAATAAAGTCATCCGCTGCACGGAATTCGTTAGGGTATTCGTCGAACAATCGTTGTACAGTTGAGCCCCAGAAAGAATTTGGTCGGGGGTGTTAGGTTCAAAGTAGTTTGAAATTCTTCATTTCCCTTTAACATTTCTTTTATTTCGAACCTAGTTACAAAACCTGAATTTTGTGAAATAGATTTTGCTTGTGTTTAATTTTCTTACAGTATTTTGATAGGAAACTTTTCTTTTTGTAATATTTTCTGTTATTGTAAATCTTTTCTTCACACGACTTCAGTCAATTGTTTGTTTTAATTTATTATTTCTGCCATTGTCGGTCATTGTTACGGAATTTGGTTGCAATCTTGGGCTTCAGTATTTTATTTGAATTTGAACGCTATTTTGAGTGTCATTTCTGATTGTCAAAATAAGTTTAGACGACATTTGGTAAATCGATTCCTCTTATTTTCATATCAGGTCGTCTTTTGTTTGAATTGAATTTTATTCTCGAGTATTTGGCTCCATTGTTGCTGTGACGTTCCTATACAATTAGGGTTTGTATAGTTATTTTTGTTGTCATTGTTGTTGATTACAGTACCGTAGAGTATCCCAATCTTTGTTTTGAATTTATCGAAATAAGAAACGGGTGGACTACGCGTAACTTACGTCTCAGACAATACAGCTGGCACGCCAGAAATCGCAAAACGTTGAATCACAAAATCACTCACAACAAATGCTGTCATTTCGGAACCCGTGAATGCGAGAGAAAAACGTGTGCACTCGACAATACACGTCAGAAGATATCTGTTATTAGATTTAGATGGCAGCGGACCTTCGAGGTCAATGCTCAAGCGCTTGAAAGGTTGTGTAGCCTTAACGAGGTTGACGGGAGGATGATAATAAATCTTCGGTTTGACTTTTGAACAACTTCGACATTGGTTAGCCGTTTGTTTCACGTCGAAAAAAGAGTGAGGTAATTTCTTGCCCAAATATGATACAACATGCGAGTATTTCTAGGATGTCACAGCGTCTCATGAAATTCACGCAATTTATTAATTTCACATGACATGGCCAAGCAATGTCTGGAAAAGGCGTCAGCAGCGATATTTTGATTTTTAGGACGGTTAACCACGTCATAATGGAAATCGGTTCATTCCAGACGCTAACGAGGAATTTGTCATTCTTTATCTTGCTTTTGTGTTAAATGTCATAAATGAACGCGACTGAACGCTGATCGGCAACCAATTTGAAATGACTGCCAATCAGATGATTTCACCAATACTTGACAGCTTCCACGATAGAATAGGCTTCTTTTTCCACAGCTGGATACTTGCGCTCGGCTGAAGAGAAGGTTCGGGAGAAAAAAGCATTGGGTTCCTTTTGTTGGCGATATCTAAAGCGTCCGTTTCGACAGCCAGTGGTACGTTTGGCTAACTAACAGTCAGAGCGGCATTCTCTAATTCCACCTTCAATGATTCAAATATGTTTAGAATATTTCTTGGAAGTAGAAAAGGTCTGCTATAGATTAGATCATGAACTTTTTTAAAGAATTTTGGCGAGCATTTTGAATAATAGGCAAATAAGCCAACGATCCGCTGGTTCCAAAGGTTGTCATAGCCAGGAGTGACAGTGAGGATAAGCTTTCACTGTTTATAATATGCTCCGATATGGCATGCGTCTTAAATAGCCTCTGAAAACCAAATCTAGCTTCTTGCCTGCACAAGTAGCTCCCCGAGCCCGGCGGAACTGCTTCTACCAACAGGAGAATGGACAGAGGCGAGTGACTGGCACCCAAAAACCAGTTTGCTCCGGGCAGATGAAGCTTGTTAGCATTGAAGGGCATTTCATCTGAGGAGAGGAAAACCCTGATTTTAGACCTCCGCTGCCTTGCGGGATACCCGATCGCGCGAACGGCTTCAGGAAAAAACCCTGACGGAAAAACTGGAGCAGAGTTTCCTTGACGGTTAGTTGGTGCAAAGTGACCCTTTTCCTGGTTATTCCTTGCTGCCTTGCAGGTCGCACTTGGTTGTGCAAAGGATTATGCTGGGAACGCCGCTTTGTACCCAAATTCCCAAGAATCTTATTTGAAGCCGACTCATTCTCTAGAAGGAGATAGTCGCACAAAATAAAATGAATGATCCGCTGTTGTGACTCTAGACTATTTGGTGGTTTCAGTTCTCAGAGGCATCGAAAACGTTCGGCATCTGGTCGAATAGATCCATTAGAAATTTCATAACCGAGCAGGTTTATTTTGGATGCTGCGAGAGTATATTTGTTTGGGTTGAGAGTGATTCCGTAGGACTCGACAACCAACATGAATCAAGATAAATTTTTGTCATGATCGCATGATGTTTCGCCACAGATATTAACATTGTCTAAATAGGCAAAGGTTTTCCTCAGATTAGCTTTCTTTATCAGTGTATCCATGATTCGTTGAAAAACGGCGACACCGTTAAAGACCTCAAGAGGGAATCGACAAAATTGCTACAGATTTCTACAGGCCTCGAAAGCAGTATATGTTTTATCAGATGCATGAATCGGGATCTGATGATATGCACTTTAAAGATTCATGGTGCTGAACACACGGTAAGTTGCGACTGTCTGTACCAGGTCATCTATACGTGGATGCGGAAAGGCATCGAGTAGAGTGAAACGATTTATTGTTCGAATAAAGTCAATGACTGACCGCTTTTGTGATTAACGTTGGAGGTGACTTGCACTTGATATCGAGTACGTTCTATGATATTTTCTTTTAAAAGTAAACGAATTTCATTTTGAAGAAAAGTTTGATCTTGCTGTGAGTGGCGCCTTGATTTGATTGCGATTGATTTGTAATCACGCGTTGAGTGTTCAAAGGAAGCAGGTGGTTCAATCTTCACAGCAGCAAGACCTCAAACGGAAAGTGTAGGTTTTTTTCCGTGAAAAGGAATTTTAAAACGTATGTTGCCGTGAAGAGTCATGACCGAGTAGGATGTCAGCGCATATGTCAGCCAGAATGGACAACTTGACATCATGGTTACTATTAGATTGGAAATGGACTAACACAAAGCAGTGTCCTCTAATTTGACTGGATGAACTGGTCGAGGCCAAATTTATATCTTGACGCGATGCAAAAATTGGTACTTTTAACTTCTGAGATGCCGAATGTTTATTGAAACTTTTCGAACTGCCAGTATCAATTGTGGTTCGATAAGGAACTCCATTCATGACAACGGGCACATTCGCGTAGGATAAACAAGAAGGAGCAGCTGCACTCAATGGGGAATTAATTGCACGCGCAGCGTGGACTTCTGTGAGTACTTGGATCGACAAACTTTTTGAAAATGGCCGGTTTTACCACATCTGAGACAGACTGATTCTCTTGCGAGACATTTAATTCGGTGATAGCGTCCGTATTCGCAGAAGAAACATGTATCACTGCTGACACTAGAAAGAACATCATGATCACTTAAAGGTGGATTGATCAAGGATGTAGTCAGATCCTCTTTAGCAATCATGAATGTACAAATATTCGTATCAGTAATTGCGTACGATAAAAAAATGAGTCTCTGCAGCTTCGAAAATTTAATCATGTTCAATAGCCGAACGCAGAATCATGGATCTCATTTCTAATAATGGATACCGGAAATGAAAAAAACTTGGACAGCCTGGTCGCGATGCTGTTCTGCCGCGACTTTTTGACAGTTACAATCCTAAGCCAGTGAATTGAGCATGAGAACGAATCGATCGATATTATGACTGGATTCTTGTTTACACAAAAAAAGCTTTAAAGTCTTCATTCGTTAGTTTAACACATGTTTTCTGCAAAATTGAAATGGTAGATTCATAATGCGACACAGTTTGATATTAGACTATACACTTTTAGTAAAACGTAGTTGATAAGGTTTTTTAAATTAAAATTGGAAAAGACGTTTATTTTGCCTCAAAACTCAATATCTTATAAGACATTACAACTCTATGTTTACATAGCTTCGAATTATTTGGCGCAAGAAAACATTTTTATTCTTTTGTATTTTCCGCATTTGTTCATCGCATTTCTTCATTCTCTTTAATCCATCGAGTCCTTGACGCACTTTTATTGCGCTAGTTTCCAAGGTTAATCTTTTCTACATTTATGTCTATATATGTATGAGTAACTTGTAACGTAGGCTCAATAATTCAATAGTTCAATAGTGTATCACGGTATAAAAAAACTAAAAGCTTGTACAAACCGCAGGATAGATAGAGCGGTGGGTCGAAAAAGCAAAGAGAGAAATGTTTGAGTTTCCAAGGCTTTAAAGCGGGCCTCATTCGCGTTAAGCCTGCACCATCAATGCATTTTTGTGTTATTTTGACAGGTAGGGCGTCAACCCGGGACAAAGCTACACACCACATCCTCCGAAACCGGGTCAGTTGAGACTGGGTGTATACGGACTTCCGATACTGAAATCTGGAATAGCAATGAAACTGACAAAGAGTTAGCCGGGTTGTGAGAAAAATGCAAATGGCACAGAAAGAGAACTTACGGTTGCCACGAGCTAGTTAGTTATGGGAAAAAAGTGCGGTAGGGTGTGTGAAAAAATTAGAATAATGTTCACGGGGTACTTGTATCTTGTGATTGGAAGATTTCATGGAGGTGAGAATCGAGGAGACCTTTGAATGAACCGAGAAAAGCGACCTGGAAGAGTGTTTCACTGATTGCATACTCTCACAGACAAAAAGCTGTGTCGACATTCAAGCCTGCTCTGTTGATGTAAAAGTTTGAGCTCATGTCCTCGGAGGTTAGTGCTTGGAGAGGAAACGAATAGGGAGTTGCATGGATGGGAGAGGTCAGTCAAGATCCAGTGGGTAAGTAAAATGTCACTGCGGTGAAGACGGTAGGTAACGGAGAATATATCTAATCTGCGTAACCTTTTCTCGTTAGACATGTTGTGCATACCACGTTCAAGCTTTGTCGCACGTCTCTGCGCTTTTTCGAGAAGGGACACCTCTTCGCATAGCCAAGGATGCCAAGCCTGTACTGCGTATTCCAAGTGAAGACGGATGTAGACATTCAGCAGTGTCGGGAAAAGAAACCGGTCAAATTTGTCTAATGCGCGGAGAAGTAAGCCAGTGTTGCGATTTGCTACTGCTGCTGCTCGTTTGCATTGCGTAGTGCAACCGAGATCGTGCTGGATGATGATACCGAGATCCTTTTTTTGTCGAAAACTCTGAAGTACAGTTGAGCCCAAACTGTAAGCGACCGGATCTGAGTGTCGGATGCGGAGAACGCTACACTTGGAGGTGTTCAATGGAAGATGATTCCTCAAAGACCAGCTGTGTAAACGATCTAAGTCATCTTGTAGGACGTGTGAATCCCTTGGCGATTTGACTGAGGGCCAGATTTTGACATCTTCCGCAAATAGGAGGAACGGCGATTCAATGTTTTGGCCAATATCATTGATGAAAATGATGGAGAATCGGGGACCAAAAACGGAGCCTTGTGGCAGACCGCACTTGATTGAGAAGCGGTCAGAATAGCAGTCACGCACACGAACACGAAGGGAACGGTCGCGAAGAAAGAACTTCATCCAGGACAATAAGGATGACCTAACGCCACAGGCAGCGAGTTTGAATGAAAGAATGTCGTGGTCGACGCGGTCCAATGCCTTGGAGAAATCAAGAAATACTGCATCGACACCAATGCCTTCGTTCACAGATTATCGTCTAGGCATCCCGTGCGAGAAGCAATTTGGTAGTGCATGAACGGTTGGCGCGAAAGCCGTGTTGTTGTGTGATTAAAAGTCGATTTGTTTCCAGATGTGAAACAAGGTGGTAAGAGATAATGCTCTTCATGACTTTAGAAATGACTGGCAAAAGCACAATGGGGCGATAATTTGCGGGTTCCGATCGGATACCGCCTGTAAAGATAGGCGTGATAACACCTTCTTTCCAAGCTTGGGGGACAGTGGCGGAGTCCATACAACGTTGGAAATACGTGGCAAGTAGATTAGATATGTGCAATGCGGCTTTTTTCAGGATCCTAGGGTGGATGCCGTCGAGTCCTGGTGAAGAGTATTGCCGTAGACATGAAATCTTCTTGTGGACCGCATCAGGGGTAAACATTATTTCCGGCATTTTCTGTACGTCATGTGAGGGAGAAAAAAAATGAGAGGAGTTTGTAGAATAAATAGAGTTGAAAATTGGGGCGTAGTGTTCAGACAACAGGCTTGCAGCTTCCGAGGCTGTTGAGGTGAGACTGTTTGCGATGACTAGGGATGGAATTCCAACTTCAACTACCCATCTTTAATTCACAGATAGAAACAAGCTTTTTGGGTTATCCAAAAACTTGTTACAGATGTGCATTTCATACTGGCATTTGTCCTGGCGGCTGAGAGATGTGCAACGGTTGCGCAATGACTTATAAATGTCCCAGTCAGTTCTATTTCGTCCTGTCTGGTAACACCGCCACGCCGCGTTTCGCTGTGCTATGGCTTTGCGTGTTCGGCTGCGAAGGAATGACCTGGGGTTCTTCCGACGGATGGGCTTTTCGTGGCTCGCAAGACGTAGCAGCGCGTGCCACTGAGTCAAAAACGTGGTCCATGCCAAATCGATCTGGTCAATCATTAAGAAATCCCATGAATTGGCTACGACGAGTTGGTGGAACAAGCCTAGATTAGTAATCCAGCGGCTCTTAGGACAGGGTTCGTTGAAGTAATCCATGAAAGAGACAAAGGTGAATGTCAAGACAACATGATCGCTGTTGCCCAAGGGAGGGTTAGACGAAAGTTTTTCAATCATCAACTCTTCGTTGGTGATGATGATGTCCAGAAGGGATTATGTATTTGTGCCCCGAAACCGATTAGCTCCGTGAACATGATTGTATAATGGATAGGTTGCCAATATTTCGGACAACGCGGCGGCGGATGGGTGGGAGGCATGATCGCCATTAGGGCTGGGACAGTTAAAGTCGCCTAATATCATTATGTGGGAGAATCTTTTATTTGAAGCATGTCGAAGTGATGACAGAAGAGAGGAATCAAACAGTGTGGTACTACTTGGTGATCTTCAAACAACTGCAATCAGGAGAAGACTGTCTTGCTAAAGTGGGATTCAGCACCGAAGAACATCAGAGTCGACCGACGCAGGGTCAGATAATTGATCGCAGCGATGCGATTTGAGATGATAGAACAGCACTCCACCTCCTCTTGTTGTACGGTCGCAGCGAAGTGATGACATGTTTGAAAGGGTGAGTTCCGCATCATGAACTGCGCTTGATAACCACGTCTCGGTAGCGGCTATTAGGTCCCATGAGCACAGGGAATAGCGGTAACGAAGTTTCGGGAGTTTGTTTAGAAAACCAGCATCATTTGTGTAACAGCATGGAAGGCTGCGTGATTTTAGAGTAGGCAGTGTGGTGATAGGGTGTGCAGTTATTCCACCGATCTCACTGAAACCGGCTGCGGGGAGTTTTTTGAAGCGATCGTGTGAAGTTCGTCAGCAGACTGATTTGTGCTGGGTATGACTGATGGTTGCGGACGGGGTCTTGGTTTGTCAACTGCGGAGCGAAGACGGACCTCTGTGGGTGCAAAGCGTTTGTTATCATACCACAAGCGCGAACCAGTATTAATCATATCTTCGTATTGGGAGGTAATTTTCAGAATACGGGAAGCATTATTCTTGTGGCTGGAGGACGTAGGAAGGCGTTCCACGGCAGTCGTCAAAGTTCCGTGAATTTTGCTGAGTTCTTGGATGTAGCGCCACTGAGAACAGTCGTGTAGAGTGTTCTTAGCTAAGTCATCATCTTTAATTTCAGGCACACCGTGGACAAAAATGCTGTGTTTATCGTTCGCCGATTTCCCATCGTAGCCTTCTTGCTTTTGCATCTGCCTCTGAGGACAAGGAACGACCGGAAAAATACGAACAGGCAAATTTGTATTTCGGAGAAGATGGGCCGAGAACAAGACCTCTCCAACCTTCTCCAGGAAGTCGAGAGTGATTGTGAGTAGACGTGGGTCATCCGCGTGAGGCGAGTTTGGGTGTCTGGAAAGACGTACTAAAGAAACCGGGTCTACATCAAGTTTCAGTTTCTCACAGAGAGCTCGCCATTGTTGCACATCATATTGCCTGCGTGCTTCAAAGCATGGAGATACACTTTACGGCACATTTGTGCATACAATAATCAGGGATCGCGTGTTCTTGTGATTGGCTTTTGGAGCTGCAGGCAGTTTTCCAGCGTTGTTTGGTTTTAGCTTTACCTGTGGAGTAGTGTGTGATTTTGTTGATCGAGTCACACTTGGCAGTACCAGATCATTCTTAGGACTTGTGCAAGCAGGTGGGGAGTCAGTTTCCAGTGGAGACTCTAGGCGTAGTAGTCTGGTGACAATAGCACCATACGGGCCCGGAAGTGATGATATGGAAGCGTTATCTGTTACCTCCGCGTAAGTTGTTTTCTTAGGGGGACCCTCAGCTGGTTTCAGGTTCAATGATTCGTTGAGAACAAAAGATGTAAGTGTTTGCCTACTGCGTTTATCGGCAAGTTTGTCCCTTCGATGCCGGGCTCTACAAGCAACGCAGAAGAAGAATATCTCTTCTTTTGTTTGCTGTTTCAAAGAGTAGTTAAACGACTTCGAAGGTTGCGTGCATCGCAGGTGCTGCCAAGCATCACAGCGATCACACTGGATGGCGGGATCATCATCATTAACATCCTGGCTACATTTTGCACATTTAATTCGTTTGATTATCGCATCAATGCGGCTCATTATGCAGAAATATTGTAATTGTATTCAGTTATGAGACACAAATACGTATTAGCGTAACAGAAATTTGAACGAAAGATGAAGCAGATGAATTGCAGAATAAATTGCAAATAAATCTTCATCAGAAATTCAACGAGGTAAATTCGAATCTCGCGCAACTCGGGCAATATAACACTGTACGTTCAAATTGAGCGCACTCAATCTTTGTTCTCCTTTTCCATTTCAGACCGACGGCGAGGTACTTGGTCGTCCGTTGGCCGATACAATGAGTGATTCCCATATCCCGGAACACAGTGACTTTTCGTATCTTTGACTGTGTGATTGCGCGGTACGGTTAACTTTGTTGTATTTCCCACGCTCTTCCACATAATCTATTTCCAAATCGCTGTTCTCTGATTTTGCTGTAAATTGTTATTTAATTTATCGCATTATATACACATCGTAACTAGAATTGACATATTCTATCACGTTTTTGATAATTTTTATGAGTATTTATTGTTATTCAAATGTAAAAAAAATCGAACTATGCCCAAAGCTTCATATCCCTGCATTTCAATTAAATATGGTAAGAATGTTGTGAGAGGCATAGCTTATGATGTGTGCCAGAGATGGGCGCATCCAAAATGCTTTGGCATTCCTGCCAAGCATTATGAAACTTATTGTAAAAATAGTTTCATGGAATAAATATGCTGGGAGTGTAAAAGAAACGCCAGAGAAGTATTTCTGAGGACCTCAGCTAGTAGATCAAACAATGTTGTAGCAAATAGTGAGAGTTCTCCGTTGTTTTACGCCGAGGACGTAAGAAAAAGAACAACACCGTCAACAAAACCCGGCCCTGTCCGCAGTACCATCGGTAAGAATCAAAAAGCAACACAGGGGGGAAAAGAACCCTAAAAAGAAAACAGTCGATAACGATTAATGTCCGGTAATAACACGGGAAGCTAACTACGTTGCTTTAGAAATACGAATGAATGCCTCAGCTGAGCAAGTTGATAAGCTTGCTGCACCCCAGAAAAGGGCAGAAGCGAGGCCATCTCGTGCTCTCCTCATCCCAAATAAGGAAGAGCCGCTAATTCGCGAAAGCAAATCCCGGCACCGAATGGACCGTTCCAGGGCTCTAGACATTTTGCGCATGGCAGGGCTAATTAACTGCCAGGTAAGAAGGGTCCATCGTGTAGGCCGGTGGAACTCAACTGTAAGTAGCGCTCGTCCGATCTTGGTAGAATTTATAAACCAGCAGGACAGGGATACGCTTCTTCTAAAAAGTGCTTATTTCGAACGCTACACAAATGAGCGTTTCAAAGTTGTCCAGGAAAAGGGGCCTCAACCACATTTTCATGGAAAGCGTTCAAACGCGCCCATGACTGGTTCGAGAACTCTCATAAAACAAATCAACCTCAGTCAATATAAAATGTTTAAGTCATCTGCTGTAGTTGTCATTGAAGATGTACTCCAAAATGAGCCGCCAGTATAATACAAGCGCATGAGAAACTCGCTTTCCAGTAAGCTTCTGAACGAGAAAAATCTATGTACAACTGCCATTAGGCCGGTGCAAGCTTGTTCGCAAGGGCAGTCTAGCCACTTATCAACTTTTCCGGTTTCGAAAAACGGGAAATCAGCGACGGTGCTTCCACCCCGAGTAAAGTTAGATTAAAATGTGCGCAGAATAGAAATACCCGTGTACTGTACACAAATGCTTGCAGTATACGTAATAAATGGGGTGAGCTGCAGCTTGCTGCACTGGAAAACCAGGTCGACATGATTGCCATCTCCGAATCATGGTTGAAACCAGATGATCATGTTCCGTCATTTGTATCAACTAAGTATGCCATTTATCGTCAGGATAGGGATACTGGTGCTACGGGACGGGGATTGGCAATTATGATAAAGGAAGATCTTCTCCACAGTGAGACATCGATGAAGATTGCTTCTCACTCAATCCAACTAACATCGGTATTTTTTACTGTCGCTAGGAAAAGGCTGGCACTTACATGTGCTTATAGATGCCCGACTGCTTTATCATTAGACGACCAATTACTGATGGACACATTAAAAGTACTAAAAGGGCAATGGAACGCATTACTAATTGTCGGAGAATTCAATCTCACGAGGATTGATTGGCGTACTGAAATTTCTCCACCAGAGTCAGTTGAGTCGCAATATCTGGACTGGTTTCATGACGGGGCCTTTCATCGACATGTCAGGGAACATACAAGGTGTAGGACAGGACATACTCCGTCAACTTCAGATTTGGTTCTATCGTCTCATGAAAGAGATATTTATGAAATCAAATACTTATCGCCACTAGGCAAGAGCGACCACGCTGTAATTCTTTCTGACTAGACTTTAGCGCATCTAAGTCCCCAAGTAAAGATGTCCCGCAAATTTGGTCGAATACACGTCATCCAACTACAAACTAAAGCAATGAATCTGAGTGGGGAACCAGACGAATTAGAACCTAGTGTAGAAATATGGTGAAATATTATAAAAGGGCACCTTTTAAAACTACAGGATAATTTTGCCCCTTTACAACCAGTGAGAAGGCGAGGAAAACAACACTGGTGGAGCG
This sequence comes from Atriophallophorus winterbourni, assembly GCA_013407085.1. Taxonomy (NCBI): domain Eukaryota; kingdom Metazoa; phylum Platyhelminthes; class Trematoda; order Plagiorchiida; family Microphallidae; genus Atriophallophorus; species Atriophallophorus winterbourni. Next base: position 123,110 of record JACCGJ010000043.1, read on the forward strand.
CGTCTATTCGCAAGGCTATTAGATGTCGTGACCGTAGCTGGAGGGCATACAAATTCTGTGGAACTCACAGATCTGGACTGCAGTACATACAGACCAGAAAGGCAGCTGTTGCGCTGCAAAGAAAAGTTAAAAGGGACTTCGAATTTGACTTGCCAAAAAAGCAAAGAATAACTTGAAAGCTTTTTCATGGCTATGTTCAGTCCAAGCGATCATTAAGAGAAGAAATAGGTACGTTATTGCTGGACGATGGCAATACGGCTTCGATTGCACCGGAAAAAGCCGATGCGTTGCATTCATTTTTCTGCAGTGTTTATCAGCGCGATTCAGGTAACTGTTTATAAACTCACGAGTGCAGAGCACCTCCCTATAGCTCGGTGGAGGTTAATCAGGAAATGGTCACCAAAGTTCTGTCGCAGCTGGATAAAACTAAGTCAGCTGGCTCCGACGGTATACATCCAGCTATTCTTCAACCGCTCTCGAATATAGTTAGCCTTGCAATCAGAAATCTCTTCGAAGCTACCTTACTCCAGGGTACCGGATGATTGGAAACAAGCGGCGGTAATAGCCATTGTTACGTTCTTGATATGGAGCTAATAATGCACACGGATATGCTTGCCACGATATTGCCCAACCGACTATTGACAGAAAACACCAAGGCTTCAGAAAAGTTCGTATGGCAGCTCACTTCCAATAATAACAAACATGGTTTACTCATCCATATATATAGGCTGAGAATGTAGAATGGAATAACCTTGAAAAATAGCACATTAAAACCGCGTCAAGGACTCGATAAACAAATGAGAATAAAGGGCGAATATGATCAAATTATAAACGTTATGATCAAATTATAATCATGTTTTTCGCGCCAAATAATTCAAATCTATGTTGAAATAGTGTCATAATAGAGTAGTAATATTTTCAAAGATATTGAGGTTTCAGGGCAAATAAACGTCTTTTCCCATTACCTTCGTTTTTAAAAGTGACTCAGTAACGACAGAGCTTAGGGTTCACTTAAAGTGGTACGACAGTCTTGCATCATCCGTTGGTCCATCGTCGGGGTTCTAGTGCGCGATCGGGAGCGATATTTTCAGGTGGTATTTCATTCGGAGGAGATGGGAGCTGGAAGGTATCAAATAGAAGATCCAACGGAAGATTCACTAGTTCCGCAGGTTCTAACTCCGACTGTCCTTCTCTTGGTCTCAATTGATTGCGATGGCGTATCCAAATGTCGTTTCCAATTCGGATGTCGAACATGACGCTACCTCTCCGGCATACAACCTGCCCTCGATCCATGGGTTTCTCCGTTGTCGATAATCACGAGCATAGACGCTGGATCCCACTATGGAGCTCTTCTGTTTAAAGATGCTGAATGAACATGATGTTGCGGTGGCTTCGAGACTATTGCGGTATTGACTGTAAAAAGTTTTCTACCCATGAGTGCCTGCTGGCGTTTGACTATTCATCAGAGATTCGTGTGGACTCGTCCGGTAGACTAACATGAATCGTTGCAAGTTGTCGACGTAGTCCTCTTCCTTGGAACTTGATCTTTGCTCTTTTGAATGTGTCTACAAACCTCTTCGCTTGATCGTTCGATTGAGGATGATGGATCGGAGTCCGGAAATGCTCAATTGCATTCTTCTTGCAGAATTCGGCAAAATGAGCTGATGTGAATTGCGATCCATTATCTGAGACAATTGTCTCGGGAACTCCGTGTTGGCTGAATAGCGAAGTGAGTGCTCCGATTGTGGTCCAACTTGTGGCAGGAGAGAGCGGAACGATTTTGGCCATTTTGAATAAGCGTCTACCAAGACTAATTAGGTGGTTCCGTTGAGTGAGCCGGCGAAGTCAATGTAGATATGCGACCACGCTTTGTCGGTCGAATGCCACGGAACCGGTGTTGCGTGAGCAGGAAGTTTCGCCGCTTGGTACAGCGCCTGACAAACTCGGTGATATCAGCGTGCATCCCTGGCCAGTAGGCGGAAATTCGAGCGATTGCTTTCATCCGATTGAGTCCCGGATGTCCAGCATGAAATTAGCGTATTATCCGTTGACGCAAAGAAGCGGGAATAACGACTCAAGCACCAAACATGAGACAGTCATCCACGATTGATAAGGATTCCCGTCTTTGGAACAGTTGATTGCATTCAATTGTGGTGCTAGCCTAGGCCATCCAGATTGAACATACCTGATAGCTTCTGAGAGAACCTCGTCGTCGTTCAGTGTCCTCTTGATATCTGCGACCGTCACGGGAAGGTTTCGCACTGCTGTGGTCAACTGATCGCGTACATACTGCTCAGTAGATATAACTGCAATCCTGTCAGAGGGTGCACTGCTGCACTGGATTTGGTTGCACAAAGCATTGATTGGCTGATCTGCAATTTGGAGATCTTCGATCCAATCGAGTCCGAGGAGATTCAAGTTCGCTTTGCTGATGTAGCAGGAACATGTTGCTGTTTTCTCTCGGAAAGACACACAACACTTCAGTTGTCCGATGAACTTGAGCGATCCACCACAGGCAGTGGTTGCAGGCGGACATGTTGAATAGATACGTGGGCTGCCAAGATTTTTCCACATTGCTTCGGAGATGATTGTGATGTCCGATGTTGTATCCAGTTGAAGCTGAACGGGTATGCCGTTGATCTGGATTGAGATGAACCGTCGTCTCGGAGATAAACTTACTGGGAATGTTGCTGTGAAGCTGAGTGCGTGTCCGCTTGGTAAATGCTTCCAAGGATCCTGGGCTTTGAAGAAAACCTCTGCTGGTTTTGCTGCGGCTTTGAAAATGGCCTCGAAATCGTTTGGTTCGACGAAACTTGTTGTTTCGTTCTGGATCTGCAGAATCCTCTTTGTGGTCGTGACGTTGCACTGACTGCAACGGTGTTGTTTGAGGGACAATATCGGGCGTAGTGCCAGGCTCCGCAATGCCAACATGGAGACGGTGGCTTCTTTTACTGGAATCTGTGACGAATGCCAATTGCTTTGCTGAACGACATGGACGGTGTCGGTGCCATGATTCCCATGTTGAATCATTGCCGAATATTTTTGGAGACGGACCAATCGTAGATATTCATCACCAATGGCTTGGACAGTAAAGGAGGGTTCTTGCTCAAGTTTGTTGAGCAGTCGCGTTCGAATATCAGCGAAACGCGGAGATACCAGACTGCATATGAATATCAGGAACTTGAACTGGTCGTCTGTGAGGGACCGCAACTTGAAGCGTTCACATTCGCGATTGACAATGCCCATGTGCGTCAGGAAGTCGTCAGTGTCGCTCATTTTCAGCTTTAGGCAAATGTAACGAGTGTTGAAGAGAGATACATGCTCACCGAAAAGTTCATTCAGTGACTTGATCGTCTCATCAAAAGTTCTATCCCGGAGATTCTTGAAAAGGATCAGGTTGAAGTACTTATCCAGCTCTGCTGGGCCAAGTTTAGGTAGCAGCAGCCGGACTTTCCATGCATCATCTTGGGCTGGAAAATTAACACGAAAAAGGTCTTCATAACGTCTGAAGCTGATAATGCACCCGGATATGCTGGTCACGATATTGCCCAACCGACTATTGAGAGAGAAAGACCAAGGCTTCAAAGAAGTTCGTAAGGCAGCTCACTTTCAATATTAACAAACATGGTTTACTCATCCATATATATAGGCTAAGAATGTAAAAGGGAATAACCTTGAAAAATAGCACATCAAAACCGCCTCAAGGACTCGATGGACCAATGAGAATAAAGGGCGGATATGATCGAATTATAAACGTTATGATCAAATTATAATCATTTTTTCGCGCCAAGTAATTCAAATCCATGTTGACATAGTGTCATAATAGAGTCGTAATATCTTCAAAGATATTAAGTTTCTAGGGAAAATTAACGTCTTTTCCTGTTAGCCATATACAAAAAGGGTCCCATTTCGGATATACGCAACTACAGGCCAGTAAGCCTGACAAGCATTCTTTGCAAGTGCTTGGAGAAAATCATTCGGCACCAGGTATGTAAACATTCAGTAGCCAATTCCTCACTATCCGATGCCCAGCACGGATTCTGAAAAGGAAGGTCCTGCCCAACCAATCTTTTAAGCTTTCTGGACGAAGTGACATTACGCCTCGATGAAGGGAGAGTAGTCGAAGTCTGCTATCTTGATTTTCAGAAGGCATTTGACTCGGTGAACCATAGGTACCTTCTGCACAAACTAAGTATGTGTGGCGTCACAGGTGACCTACATCGATGGTTAGACAACTTCCTAACTAATCGCACTAACTATGTTAGAATTGCAGAGGAGTGCTCGCAGGAATCACTGATTCTCAGTGGAGTGCCTCAAGGCTCGGTCCATTACTTTTTCTCATTTTTGTAAACGACCTGACAGCTTGCTTGAGTTTACGCTGCTTCCTGTTTGCTGATGATGTTAAGATCCTAGGAACCGACAGTAGGGATACGCTTATCTCTGATTTAGAAAAAGTAATCGAGTGGACAAAGACCTGGGACTTGCCACTAAACCTGGGGAAGAACTGTTCTCTGACGACTGATTTAGCGACATCGTAACTAGAAGTTAGTGAAGGAACTATCAGAATAGCTGCTGCTCAGAAAGTGAAAGATCTTGGCATTACTATAACAGGCGATTTCAAATGGGCTGCTCAATGTGCCGAAGCTGCAAACAAGGCTCGCAGTGAATTGTTTAGAGTTCACTCAGCGTTATCTTGCCGAAAACCTTCAATCTCCATTCCCTTATACAAAGTAGTCGTGCGGTCTCACTTGGAGTACTGCGTTCAATCCTGGGCACCGTACTTGAAAAAGGATATAGCATATCTCGAGAGGGTTCAGCGCCTTGCGACTAGGATGGTTGAGGGTCAGGCAGGTAAAACTTATGAGGCTAGACTCAAGGACCTCGGTTTGTTCTCACTAAAGAGACGGCGGCTGCGAGGTGACCTAATAGAAGCCTTCAAGATTCTAAAGGGTCCTACAGGTGATAATATTACTGAAATCCTTAAACTTGCACCTAAAGCAGCTACAAGGTGTAATTCCATGAAACTTCTTAAGAGTAGGCCCAGGTTGCTGGCACGTGAGCATTTTTTCAGCAACCGTGTGGTCAACTTCTGGAACAAGCTCCCAGATTGTATAGTAAGCCTCCCAAATGTGTTGAGCTTTGAAAGGGAATTAGACGTTGAATGGTCTATCATATTTCCGCATATTGTCTAATAAAAAAACTCTAAAAAAAAGTATTTTCACAAATCTGTCCAGGCCTGGACAACCTGACAGTAAATTAGCCCACATGCAGTCTATGACTGTTTTTCACTTCACTTCAACTAGGCTAGTGATTTCATACACCACACATTGTTCACGCATATTATTGCATTGTTTGCTGATTAGCTGACCCCTCACCGTGCTGGTGAAGAGAAACCCTACCTTACTTTCCAGATATTCGGAAACAAGAAAGTTTGAAAAGTACGAACTGTATACTCGATATCGAAGTGCCTTGTGCTCAACCGCATAACGTCGAAGAAAATCTGGGCGCGTGATTGGCATTTAGCCACCTTCAGCCCTGCGCAACATGAACTTGAACTTTTTAAATTACATTCTATTGTACTGCGTCACATTTACCAGCCCTGGCTGTGCATCGTTCTAAACACCTTTGTATTCAGACCTTCGAAGTTCTCATTTAATGTGTGCTATCATAGTGCTTGTTGTAAACTGCAGCTTTACCTCAATCGCTACAAACTTATGTTTGTCATTATTGGAAGTGAGCTTCTCTGAAGCCTTCGTCTTCTCTCTAAGTAATCGGTTTGGCATGTATCGTGGGAAGCGTATCCAGGTTCAATATCAGCTCCATATCAAGAACGTCACACTTTTTCTGCGACGGAGATCATGCAGCACCGACTGCAAGGAAGCCTCAAGAGAATGGTAGCGCGGCTGCTCACTCTGGGGATTCTTGTCTGGTCTGTTCGAAACAGGTCGCCAATAACGCTAAAGCTGTTCAATGTGAAATTTGTTTAATGTGGATACATATTCGATGTGGTTTGATGGAGCCGGAGATGTATTGTTGGCTTCAGAAGAATTCATGGGATATCATTCACACGATATGTAAGATATGCCTTCCACCGATGGTTTCAAGCTCGCAAGTACTCAGCTTCAAGTTGACACGGCTTCTGCTAAGTCCTCTGAAGGTATTGATGGGAGTATTTTAAATAGTGGCTCACCCTCGAAGAAGGAAAACCGCCACACATTTTGTGCACAACAAGTCTGCGTGCAATCTAAAGATGTACGCACCTTGGCGGAAGTGGCTTCCTCGTCTTCACTCGGTTCCGAAGACAGAATTAATTTTGCCAGTGAAACGAACGTTCTTGAGGCCAAAGAGGTCCAGGAACCATCAAAGCTAGATAAAACTATAAAGAAGAAACACCAGAGCTTTACGACTGTTGAGAGTAGACAATCCTGCGTCATTCTTCACAATGCACCGGAGCAAACAGGTGCTTTGGCGATAGACAGGGTTGAACAGGAACGCGAGTTCTTAAATTCTGCTCTTGCCCCCCTTTTCGACGAAGGTGAAAAGGGTGTAACGGTACGCACAGCGTTTCGTCTAGGCCGCAGGCCAGCGCCAGGAGATCGCCCAAGACCGTTAAAGATTGTGTTAGACTCTGTTGAGCAAGTGACCTTACTGCTAAAGAGGGGTTACAGGTTAAAGGGTAGTGAACTTCGACTCCTGCGTGATCTTTCTCCGGAAGATCGTGTGAAGATGCGAAAAGCTACTCAGGAAATTAGCGAGCGCAGAGCCGCAGGTGAAACTAACTTGCGCATTGTGGATTTTCGGGTTGTGAGGATGAGGCCAAAAGTTCGTTGGCAACCTCTGACGATATGCATTCGGAGGGATCTGGATCTTTAAAAGTGATATATTTTAATGCGAGGAGCTTGAGAAACAAACTGGATGAACTCTTTGATCGGATTAGATGGGACCCTCCAGCGATCATTGCGGTGACGGAAACCTGGCTCTCACCTGAGCAGGATGATCCCGAGCTGGCCATACTTGGATATAGACTCTTTCGCTCGGATCGAACAGACGCTAAAATCGGTGGTGGGGTTGCCTTATATTTCCAACAACATATTTCCGTCGCAGTGTTGGCTCGCTTCCAGCATTCTGCCGGTATGGCTGAGAGTATATGGTGCCGTATAAGGACTGCAGCTTCATTTGCCACGATAGGTGTCGTTTATCGTTCTCCCAATACTCAGGCAGATACTGTGATATCACAGATATGTCAGTATGGTAGATCCTCAAACTGCTTGATTATGGGGGATTTCAATGCTCCTAGTATTGATTGGACTTCGCTAGATGAAGGTTCTGGGTCATTCGAGCGGGACATATTGGACGCTGTGGTTGATGTGGGCCTCGTGCAGCACGTTTCCCATCCAACCACAGTAGACCCTACTGGGTGTGAGTCAATTTTGGACTTGGTATTCACTCCCACGCAGTCCGATATTACTCAGCTTCGGACTGAAGCTTCATTAGGCTGCAGTGACCATGCCACTTCAAGTTTTATGTGGAAACGCAACACTGGCTGGGTACCAGATCCAATTTCCAGAAGGAATTTTTGAAAGGCGGACGCGGGTAGGTTACGTGATGTTGCTTTATCTCTCGATTGGTCTTTCGATCAAGCAGCTGATGTTGAAGATTGTTGGCTGGTGATCCGTAATAACATTTTGACAGTTATTGAGGTGGCCGTTCCGTTGTCCACACGTCGTCTTAAGACGAAAGGTCCACATTGGTTTGATAAGGAGATAAGGAAACTTTTGCGGCAACGTCAAAAGCTCTGGTCGATATTCGTAAGTCGGAAAAACCCCACTGACTATGACAATTATCGGCAAGCTAGAAACCTTTGTACGGCATTAAAACGCAGGAAACGTATGTTGTACGAGCAGCGATTGGTTGACGAGTCTACTTGTGCAACAAAAACGGCTATTCGCATACATTCGACGCCGCACAAAGGCGTCGCCATTTATTCCTAATTTGATAGATACTAATGGGGTAGACATTACTGAGGATGGTTTGAAAGCTGGAGCCATGGCTGAGCAGTATGCCTCCGTGTACTGTCTGGAAGACAGTGAGCCTTCTCCTGTCTCTAATAACATTGGGGTGCTGTCTGATCTTGATGTAGATGTAGAGACTGTCAGACACCTGTTGGAACAGTTAGACACACAATCCGCGCCAGGATCAGACGGTATTTATCCGTTGGTTTCACGAGCACTATCAGAAGTGTTGTGCGTTCCACTGGCCAGGTTGTTTACAAAATCTGTAACATTAGGGGTCTTGCCACAAGAATGGAAACAGTGTATTATTAAATCCATGTTTAAGAGTGAAAACCCCAGTAGTCCTGCTAATTACAGGCCGGTCACATTGACTTCTGTGATCGGTAAAATTTTAGAGAAGCTGATTAAAAGGAAATTAGAGCACTTTCTTTTGGAGGGTGGACGTTGGTGTCCACAACAACATGGATTCACCAAACATCGCTCATGCGTAATTAATCTGCTCCTGGCGAGAGAACGTTGGTGTTCTTTGACTGATTCTGGTCAAGAGGTCCATGTCATTTTTTTCGACTTAAGTAAGGCGTTTGACCGCGTGCTTCACCGCCGATTGCTCGTCAAGCTGGAGGGTTTGAGTATTCAGGGTTGTCTACTTAACCCTTAACTGCCTGAATTATGATTTACATTGAAATAATTTTTTTCTCCTGCATTTTTGTGATGAAACTGCTCTCCTCATATGGGGACAGAAAGTATTTTTAGTTTTTATACATATTACAGAAAATAAAAAAATTAGGACAAATTCGGTACAATCGTTCTGTGCTGGCACCTTTTTCATTAATTTCCAGCTGTAGTCAGCTATATGAGACATAAAATGTAAAAAACATTTCTCAATTAAATTTTTCAATGTGAAACACACAAACAAGATAGAAAAATTGGTTGAATAGAAAATAATGCATTTCTTTCATGCAGTCATCGCGATGAAAACCCATGGAATGCCGCAAAACAGTTCCTATGCATGTCTAAGCATAAGTGGACATTGCATTTAGTGCAGAATATCTCCATCTTTCCTGAAAAGTTTTTGAACCTGCATCGGTTCCTTTTTCTCTCGACACAAGGCACATGTGCCACTTGGTCCAACCTTACATCGTCGGATGGTGCTCCACACCTTATTTTGCTGCTAGCGTCCTCACCTCTTAGAGATGGGTGTCCACGTTCAGTAGGCAAGCAAATGTTCACAGCTTTGGTAAGGGTCAAGGCTACCTCAAGTTTGAGGGAAGCAAGCTGGAGCATTTCTTTTTTTGGAAGAGAAAGCCTCTTGCAGTCTCTACGATAACAAAGCCATGAATTAACTATAGCCATGTCAATGCAGTGATAGATCAGCCGGTGATAGGCTTTCTTTGATTTCATGCTTATTCTATACAAAGAAAGAAAATGGTCTGCCAAATCTAAACCACCCATTGACTTATTGTATCGTTTCACAATAACAGGGCAAGGTACTTCAATGGAACTCTTTGTAGTTTTATCAAATCTGCGGGCAGTTGATAGAGGATTTGCCTTGGCAAATGTAGACACCAAATTGACCACTTTTTTGTCGTACCAGCGAACCAGGGTGACACTTGAATGTCCCTTCACCAGTTCTTTCTACTCAAAGAAACCCCTGCCTTTTTTCATTAAGCGCTTGTCATTCTTCATGTTTTTTTGTTCAGCCAGCTAATCATGGCAGTCTAACTGTGCTGCAACAATATATTCTGGCATCAGACAAGTATTGCAGAAGGGGCACAGAGGTGAACCATTTATCCAAAAATACAAGATGGTTCTCATTGGGAGGAATGGTCTTGTCAAGATGTTGCACAATATTTGAGCTAGCACCGATGTTTGAGACGTTAGGATCATCGACGGGGGATATTGTCCTAGTATATGGAATGTAATCGCACATCATCCCATGATCGTCAGTTTGTAGCCAAACGTTTTAGGATTATTTGGCGGGTTTTGTTTGAGCCTTATCCTGCCTTTGAATGGCACCATTTGCTCATCAACGCAGAGATTTTGCTCTTTGGTTAGGTTTTAAAATTTTGTTCTTAGATGGTTTACTAGAGGTTTCACTTTGAACAATGCGTCAAAATCAGCATCTCCAGGTTTGCCAGCGTTTGTGTTATCAGCTAAATCAAGATTTGATTTGATGGCTTCAAATCTATCTTGAGACATGCACTCTGGTGCATAGTCAGTTAGAGGAGAGAACTTCTTGGTCCAATGCATTCTTGTATTTGGTAACTTCGATATTGAGAAATACAGTACAAGGCCCAACCATTTCCCAGTTCTTCTTCAAGAACATAAGTGCCGGTTGTATCATTTTGGGGACACGCTCTTGTATACGTTCACATGCCGGATGTCACATATTTGAGACATATATTCCGACAGTCATATTTCGCATCATAAAATATTTCATCATTCGTGTATACGTTAAATGTGTTCGGCACATATCTATAAACGAAGTCAAAAATTATCAATGTATATACTTACAAGGTTTTTCAGCCATTGCACGCAGAAAAATAAAGCACGGAGCAAAATTTCACAAGCATCACCTCACTTCCGAAGTTTGTTGGCAACTGGCGCGCCGCATGGCTCAGCCGTCTCAAACGCATACCAAACGAGAGCAGAAAGTGTGCCGATTCCAATATTCCTGGCATACGAAAGTGATCTGTCTAATTTAACCTATCATATAAATTTAAATTTTGTGTACCGAATTTGCCCCATTCGTCCGTTAAGGGTTGAATGGATCGAGGCATTCACCTCAGGGCGGTCAAACCGTGTCGAGGTGAATGGATTTTTGTCTTCAGAGATGATAGCAGGCTCCGGAGTGCCGCAGGGATCTGTCCTCGGCCCATTGTTATTCAAAGTTTTCGTGAATGATATTCCGGACGCGGTAGCGACCGATTGTCTTTTATTCGCGGATGATCTGAAACTGTGGGCCTCTGTCAGTTCCTGCGATTGCCAGAAGCAACTGCAACAAGCAGTTATTGACTTAGTCAGTTGGACACATCGCTGGTAACTTCCTATTAATGAGGACAAGACAGTGGTCATGCGCATAAACTCCGATGACACTGGTGGTGAATACTTTATTGGAGATAAGCCTATTAGAGCGGTGACGATCGAAAAAGACTTAGGGATTCTGGTTATGGATTCCTTGAAGTCGAAGGCTGACACTTGTCGGAGAATAGGCAGCGCTACCAGGATGCTCTGGGCGATTCGGCGTTCCTTTGCGTCCATTACCCCGCAAATGTTCCAGACACTTTTCTCTGTGTACATTCGTCCTCTGTTGGAATATGGGCTACCTGTTGCATTTCCTCAGTCCAAAGGCGAATGCGACTCCTTGGAGAGGGTACAAAGGAGGGGCACTAAGATGGTTTGTGGAATGCGCCAACTGGCGTACGAGGATAGGAGGAGCTTGCTGAAACTCTACCCCCTAGAGCTTCGAAGGGAAAGATATGACCTGCTCCTGACACGCCGTATTCTTCTCGGTCAATATGGAGACGAGTTCCTCCAGTACTTCCGATTAGTAGGTGAGTCGAGGACTCGTGGACATGACTTTAAGTTGCAGAAGCCTAGAAGGCTGAAGCTGAGTAATGCGAGCACGCTATCCACGCGGGTGGTGAACACTTGGAACTCTCTACCGAAAGAGCTCCTGTCTCTACCATCTGAACAGCTATTCAAAAGCGCGTTGGATCAGCATTTGTTGAGACGGATGGACTTGATCCCCGGAGTGATATAGTGGTGTTCCTCTACTCTCAGGGTTTGCCTTGTCAGCAGAAGTCACCCATGTCTATTACTGTGATGAAGCTCAAACGGGATTTTATCCCTTCTGCTTCCGATTCAGAAGAAGGAAGAAGAACGTTACCTCGAAATATGGCGCGAGCTTTCTTGCCCAAACGCTATTAGCGACTTGCAGTCTGATTTAAATTCCCTTTACGCCTGGTCGGTAGCGAACCATTTACCGTTCAATGCTGGAAAATGTCATGTTCTTCGCATCCGAGAAGGAAGTAACCCCATTTATGCCCTGGGTGATGTCCTGCTCCTCACTAGTCGACAAGAGAGAGACCTTGGTGTGTTCGTTCAGAACGACCTCGGATGTTCGGCTCAATGTACCAAGGCATCACGTGTGGCGAATCGAAACGTTGGTCTACTGAAGCGAGCTCTCGGTCGGTTTCGCATACGCTTCTTTCCAGCCCTCTTAAATTCGTACGTTCGCCCTCATTTGGAGTATGCGGTTTCCGCCTGGCATCCGTGGCTGAAGCGTGATAAACTTGTACTTGAGCGGCCTTAACGCCATGCCACGAGACTGGTAAAGGGGCTTGAGTGTTATACTTACGAAGATCGTCTCACTGCACTAAACCATTTTTCATTCAAGTACCGTCGAATCCGTGGCGACTTGATACTGGCTTACAGGATACTCATTGAAGAATGCCATCCCTGTGTAGTGGATGAGTGCAAAAAATATAACAGGAAAATGTTATAGTAAAAAATAGACAAGGAACAAACTCAAGAAAAGTGAAAATTCAATGTCCAATGCAAATATCCACACACAAAAATATTCCAGCTCCAAAATCCCGTGTATCGCGTTGATCAGCAATTAGAATTGGCGGAGCTAAAAAATGTGACGAAAGTCAATTTTGCTGTTGACCGTCGTGATTCGCAAACACGCAATAACGCAGCACGACAAAAATCAAGCCGTAGAGGAACGCGCGCGGAAAAAGTATATTCGAGAATAATGTTTGATTAAAACAAACATCGATGGAAATGGAAGTACAATTAAGAAGAAAGTGAAATTACAAGTTGCCACAGAACTCCCCCCTAGAGCGTGATTTGACGGATGAAAGCTCGATACATCGTTTATGGCATGTATTCAACCAGTCTTGAGTGGAACCTCACTCTGCGGCCGGTACATGTTTGAAGAGATGAAGGAGTAGACACGATGGGTGAGAGTCGATTGGATGCAACGTCACTGGTTGTCATAGGCTGTGTGAGTGGAATTGAAGAGGTAGCTTCTTGTGATGATTTTCGTTCGACGTAAGCAGGTTTTAGGAGGTCAATGCTAACCTTGTCTCTGATACCGTTGCGTAGCAGAACAGAATATTTGTCTTTTCGTTCCATTACTTTGAATGGTCCTTCATACGGAGTTTGTAGGGGCTTTCTAACGGCATTGACTCGAACGAAAACGTAGGGACAATTTTTCAGATCATTGTGAATGAATGAGCGACGGTCGACAAAACGTGTGGGGACTGGCTTGATAGACTGAAAATGCTGCTTGAGTCTGGAGCAGTAGGATACTGGTTCAACCTCGCCGGTAGTGCGTGTGTCGAGTACCATCTTGCCAGGCAGTCTCAGTGTGGTGCCAAATACCAACTCTGAGGGGCAACAACCGATGTCTTCCTTAACGGTGTTTCGAATACCGAGAAGTACGACAGGAAGGCATTCAGACAATTCTGTTAATAAACAAGCGGTAAGGGCAGCTTTTAACTGTCTATGGAAACGTTCAACGAGTCCGTTAGCTGCAGGATGGTATGCGGTGGTACGCAGGTGATCACATCCGAGTAAGCGGCTTTGTTCGCGGAAAAAACACTCGTAAATTGAGATCCTCTGTCAGTGGTAATGGTAGTAGGCACGCCAAAGATGAATATCCAAGAATCAACGAATGTTCGCGCGATGGTTTCAGTAGAAATATCTCGCAAAGGAACTGCCATGGGCCAGCGTGTATATCTGTCGACACACGTCAGGATATAACTATACGTTCCTGATACCGGTAATGGACCAACGATATCTAGGTGAACTTGTTTAAATCGACCATCGGGTACTGGGAATGTACTCAAGGGGGCACGGGTGTGCGGGTGGATTTTGCTGATCTGGCAAGTCACACAGTGTTTTGCCCATTGACGTATTTCGCGCTGCATATTGTGCCAGATGAAGCGATCTGATATGAGTTTTACAATGGAGCGAATGATGGGGTGCGACAATCCGTGAAAGTGATCGAAAATCTTCCGGCGATATATTTGCGGGACGAAAGGTCTCGGTTTACCGGTTGATATATCACAGTGGATCTTGGCGTCGCAATCAAGCAGCGGCAAAATGGCAAATCTAAGTGACTTATTTGCGACAATTTCTGAAAATTCAGAGTCGTTTTCCTGATGACTGGCCAGGTCTCTGTCGTCGAGTCCTAGGTTGCTTATCTGTTGGATATTGCAACGCGATAAGGCATCAGCGACTATGTTGCGGTCACCATCGATATGTCTATTATCTGTAGTGAACTGCGCCATGGAGTCAAGTTGACGGATTTTTCTTGGAGAGTTTCGGTCTGTGGGAGAACGAAACGCATAAACGATTGGCTTGTGATCAGTGAACACAGTAAAGGTGCGTCCCTCGAGTAGGTGACGGAAGTGTTTAATAGCTAGATAAATGGCGAGAAGTTCGCGCCCAAAAGTGCAATACCTAGTCTGGGCTGATTGTAACTTCCGCGAGAAAAAGGACTGTGGATGTATCTCTCTGTTTACTTCTTGTTGCAGTACGGCTCCGACTGCGACTTGTGATGCGTCGGTTTTCAGGACTAAATGTGCGTTATCATCGGTTTTTATGTGACTTAGAGCGTAAACGTTGCTCAAAAGTTCTTAAACCCTGACGAATGCTGATTCTGCAGCGGTTGTAATCGTCAACGTTTTGGGATTTCCTTCAAGCATGTCAGTTAGCGGTTGAAGTATTCTAGCGGCGTTGGGGATAAATTGTCCATAGTAATTAACGACGCCTAGGTAACGGCGTAAGCTTTTGATTGATTGTAGCATTGGGTATTCGAGTATGGACCGTGTCTTTTCGGGCAGTGGGCTTATTCCATTACTGTCAATCCTATGGCCGAGCAAATCAATGGTCGACTGGCCAAAAACGCATTTGTCGGGATTGATAGTGACGCCGCATTTGGCGAAGCGTTGGAAGACTTCACGGAGGTGTTGTACATGCTCCTCGTGTGATGAGCTAGCTACTAATACGTCGTCGATATACACGAAGACGAAATCAAGACCACGAAGAATGTGATCCATGAAACGTTGAAAAGACTGTGCTGCGTTGCGCAAACCAAAGGCCATGCGAAAGAATTCAAAAAGACCAAATGGCGTTATTACAGCAGTCTTAGCAATATCGTCAGGGCCATGGGGATTTGGTGGTATGCACGTACGAGATCCAGTTTAGAGAAAACTGTTTTTCCGTGAAGGCTGAGTGAGAAATAATGTATGTGCGGAATAGGGTAGCGGTCGGGTTGGGTAACGCTATTCAACGCACAATAATCTCCACAAGGTCTCCAATCGCCGTTCTTCTTGGCGACCATATGTAACGGCGATGCCCACAGGCTAGTTGACGGTCTAATTATGCCCAATGCAGCCATATGTTCGAACTCGCATTTTGCTGCTTTAAGTTTCTCTGGTGGCAGCCTCCGAGCTTTGGCAAAAACCGGAGGCCCTTTGATGTTGTTGTTTGATGATGTTGAACATCGTGGGCGGGAGTCTCCGAGTATGACGATACGCGTGTCAAGTTCGGAAATTCACGCAGAATTTTGCTGTATGTGGCACTGTTCGGCACGAATAGGCGAGGACTGGGTGAGATGATACAACATAGTTTACCGGACACGTTCAATGACGTAGTATTGTCATGTAGCCGTCGGTGTCGGAGATCTACTACGAGACCGTATTTTGTCAAAAAATCGATACCGATGATAAGTTTCTGAACATCGGCTATCAGGAAGACGAAAGGGAAAGCACGTCTAAATCCGAGGTCAAGTTTCAAAAGTTTCTCACCATAAGTCAAAATTTTAGATTCGTTAGCCGCCTGCAGTGTGATGCCTGATGAAATTGAGTCACGTTTTTCGCAGCTACGCAGTGTAACGCTAACTTCAGCACCAGTGTCACGAGAAAGTTAAGTTTATTCGACGCATCATATATATACAGGAGGCGACTGGTGGGTTTGCCAGGAGCAGCCGTCGCTATTACTGACTGACAACGCGGTTTCCCGACTTTGTGGCTGTTTGCGTTAGGATGATACAACCCGGACGGCAGTTACGCGCGGCGTCTCCGAAACGGCGTTGGTAATAGCAAAACCAGTTAGTATCTCGAGGGCGAGAGCGGCTCCTACTTCTGGAACGATGGCGAAGTAATGGTCGGGAGTTTTTAGAACGTTCCATGTCAGAAATTGTGAGCTGTAATGATGAGAGCTCTCTGGTCAACGTTGCCAAAGAGGTTTCTAGCTCTGATATGTAACTCGTTTTAGCTGCCTGATCAACGTTGGTTCCGCCTAAATTTTTGAGGATTTTGTCGGCGAGTTCAGCAAGAGTGTCTAGACCAACTTTATCGACAGATAATGCAAGGATGGCTTCAGCACTGACTGGTAAACAATTCAATCAGAGTTGTTGCAATACGGAATCATCCAGCTTTGAGTTACCCACGAGAGAACGCATGTGTCGTAGAATTTTTGATGGAGTTCTATCCCCGAGCTCTACCCCGGCGAGCAATTGTTCTAAACTCGCCTCGTCAGAAGCCATAGTGCGTTTAAGAACAGCAGCTTTGAGGGTGTCGTAGGGTGGAGTGACTGGCATCGGATCGAGAACGTCTACAAATGTTTTCGCTATATACGACGGCAGTTGAGATTGCACGAAGGAAAACATAGTTTCTTGTTTAGTAATGCGTCTAAAACGAAACACTCCTTCGAGCTAAATAAATCAAATGTGTAAATTTTGCTGGGTCGAAAGCTCGAGTGTTGCCTGCGATAACGTTCAATTGCGATTCGGTGGGTTCAGACGACATGATAGCAAAATTGAAACAAAATACGGGAGTTCTGAGCGAAAAAATGGAATACGGGTTCGCCAATTATGTGGTGTTCGGGCTCACCAATTATGTAGTGGATAAGTGCAAAAAATATAACAGGAAAATGTTTTAGCAAAAAATAGACAAGGAACGAACTCACGAAAAGTGAAAATACAATGTCCAATGCAAATATCCACACACAAAAATATTCCAGCTCCGAACTCCGGTGTATCGCGTTGATCAGCAATTAGAATTGGCGAAGCTGAAAAAATGTGACGAAAGTCAATTTTGCTGTTAACCGTCGTGATTCGCAAAAACGCAATAACGCAGCACCACGAAAATCAAGCAGAAGAGGAACGCGCTCGGAAAAAGTATATTCGAGAATAATGTTTGATTAAAACAAACATTGATTGGAATGGAAGTACTATTAAAAAGAAAGTGAAATTACAAGTTGCTACACCTGTAAGGAACTGCTTGTGCTTGCTACCGGCAATCGTACGCGTGGCCATCATTTGAAAATTGCCCATCAACAAAGCAGGTTAGACTGTCGTAAACACTTATTTGCCGTTCGTGTCTCACAAACCTGGAACAATCTATCACTTTTTGTTGTGTCTGCCCCTTTCTATTACATTTTCAAAGACCGTTCAGATATGCACTTGTTTCATTTGCTCCATAACGTTTGAAAAGCTATAACTTTCTATACTCTATGATACTGCACTTTCTTCCGATTTTCAGCGCACAAACTGCTTTCAACTGGAAGTATCAACCAAAGTTCTGTGGTGCTCGCATCTCCATCCCTTACAGTATCAACGTTTTTCTCCATTCGTACCTTAATTTTAACCCTGAACTTTCGAATCCATGTGTACAACATCCTGTGGTTTTCTTTTAAGCTTGTCGCTATTTTACCACAATATACTATTGACTATTGATGACGATGAGGTCGCTTACGTGGTCCACATGTTGCAAAAGTTCATCCTTCAAGTGAAAAGCGTGACGAACGGAATGTCGAATGGTCAGAATGTAGCATTTTGTTGAGTTGAACGGTAAATTGTGTTTTATATTCTTCTGGTAGAGGCGGTCAATAGTCAATAGTATATTGTGGTAAAAAAGCGACAAGCTTAAAAGAAAACCACAGGATGTTGTACACATTGATTCGAAAGTTCAGGGGTGAAACTAAGGTCCGAATAAAGAAAAACGTCGATACTGTAAGAGATGAGGATGCGAGCACCACAAAACTTTGGTTAATACTCCTGTAGTAGACCAGATTACTACAATAATGTCCCCAAGAACGTTGGAGGAAAGGCACAGGAGATGAAAGGCTTATCGCGGTAGCCAAAACGTGTACAGAGCGTTTACGATGCACGCACGAACGAAACGGAAGTTAGTTAATTGTCAAGGTCGATGTTTTTATAAGGAAAAACAAGCTGTGTTACACAGCCCTCCTCCAAGAAGTCTGGTCAGCGAGGACTTCTGATCCGGAGTTGCCAGTGGCGTGGCGCATGCGGGTGTCAGGTTACCCCATGTAGGAACGTAGTCTCTCAGCAATCAGTCACATAGAAGTCAGCCAGGGCGCTCGGTCTGCGTGGGTCGATCTTCGGTGGTTCGAGAGTAGGGTGTACGGTGAACCGATCAGGACTAAGCCAAGTAGCGTCTCACGTGTGATTGAACGTACTGCCGAGCCGCCTCACACGGAGTGAACAGCTGCTAGCGGGATTTTCCCGTTTGGCGTGGTCTTAGTATGAACCCCATTTGAACAAAAGCAGGCGCATTCGTAGGCTTGACAACAAGAACCAGAAGCTTCGAAAACACAGTTCCTGCTCGAAATTTTCTGTGTCCCGAAGAAGGATGGTAAACGGCCGCGCCAGGAGATTTGGTTGGCGCGTCAATCTGGGCTGGTAAGGACCTTGTGTGACATGACGGGCGTGTTGGAACAATTGTGCTCTTGTTGGTGGTTAGGGCTACCGGTGAGTTGGAAGGCAAGCGTAGGTGGACCAGGAATGGTGCGCGATTCGGTGGCATCAGCGTTGGGAGGGTGCGTACCTAAGGGAAGAAATAAGAAATCCCTGGTGCATGGGTTTAGTGCCACGACCGAGTGATTAGAATGAGGTACGAAATAATGCACCCGTGTATGCCAAAAGATATGAAAGTATTAACTATCCACAACAAAATCAGCGAATTGAACGGGTTGCCGTTTGGCACGTTTGGTTTCTTGTAGTGGCGGGCTCTGGGTTAGTTGTAGGGACAGGAGGGGTAATGACCAGTGGTGCCGGGGTTGGCGTTGGGTCATGTGGGATAACTTCGTCGTCCACGAAAGCCGGTTCGACTCTGTCGATCAAGACAGTGTCATGCTTGCCGACACGGTCAATGGCGACCGTCTTGGGAGATCGCACGTGCTGAGCGGCGTGTGCTCGGGTAGGGGCTACCGGGAGAATGGCGACAGGCGTCGGCGATCATGATGTGGCGCATGCCACGATTTTTACACCGGGAGGTACATGCGTAGCGAGGGAATACACAAAGGATGCGTGCATTCCAGGTTATCCGGACAGGATGGCGACAAGCGTCGGCGATCCGGAGGTGGTGCGTGTCACGATTTCCACAGCTGGAGGTGCATGTGTACCTGAGAAGTGAGAAAAAACTCTTCGGTGCATGGCATTATCGCCACGACCGAGTTATAGTGATGAGGTACGTAAAGTATGCACGGGCATATACCAAGTGATAACACTTCAAAATGTGCTACCTAGTCGGCGAACCTTACGGGTTGCCGTTTCTCTCGCATGGCTGTTGTGGTGGCAGGCGTTGAGATAGTCGAGATTAAGGTACGGGTTATCACCGGTGGTGTTGGGTTTGGGTCTGGCGGATTAGCTGAGTCAACTGCATTGTCCATGAACGCTGGTTTGACTCTGTCAATCGAGACCGTGTAGTGTCGACCGGCGCGGTCAATCACAACTGATTTTTGGGACCGTCGAATTATCTTAAATGGTCCATCAGAAGGAGGGTGAAGAGGTTGATTTACCATGTCGTTTCGGAGAAAGACATAATGGCAATGTGCTTACTCCTTCGGCATGTGGGACTGTTTGGCTTGGAGTCGCGGGGATGGTGGGTTGAAACGACTTCTATCGTGTCGCAAGCGCGTCACGTTATCTCCATTGGCAAATGGTGATTGCCTAGCAGGGGAGACATATGTATAGCCACTTGAAAGTGGTAACGGGTCAACGAGGTCTACGTGCCTTTGCGAGAAACGCTTATCCGGTTCGACGAGAGCTCTTAATGGGCTTTTTGTGTGTCGGTGAATTTTCGAGCGTTGACAATTACCGCGCGCTTTAGCGCTTGTGCGATCGACTTTACTGGTTTTTAAGCCGTCACGTAGCTGTCGGCTCGATGTGCGATGGACGCAAGGTTCGATGTAACGCCGCGCATCGTCGCCGTATTTCCGATGTATCCAGCGAACGGGTGACCGAGTGTGACTACTCGAGTTTCGGCGGGATAGGGTGCGAGATACTGACTTATTGTTGAGTGCGAGGTTCCGAACCTCATTGCGTAAAGCCGCAACCTCAGCCAGCAGATCCGCATTGCTGACTTCCGTTGGAGTACCCTGTGTGCGTGATCGTCCTGCGGTTACTGTGGAAACATGGGCATCTGGATAAGGACGGATACATTCAGCGATGTTGTCCGCCATTTCCGCAAGCTTAGATCTCGGAGTGCTTTTCGCGTCAACCAAGATTGGTTGCACGCACTCAGGTAAGCGCTACAGCCATAGTTCCTTTAGTAAGGACTCGTCCATGTGTGATGACCCTAGCAGGCGGCGCATCTCCATTAGTATGGCAGATGGCTTTTTGTTGGCAATTTCTAAGTTGCCGAACAACTGCTGCAGCTTAGATCGTTCAGACGGAACCGTGTGAGAAATTACGGCTTGTTTGACGATACAATATCGGTCACCTATGGGTGCAGTCAGGACTGCGTCGCGTACCTGTAGAAGAAGAAGAAAAAGAAAACTTTATTCGCTAAAACGAATTTTCATTTAATCAGAATAGTTTTAACACAGAATTTCAATAGGAATAAGAGGGACGTCAAACGCGAGGAGTTTCTGCGGTAATTGTGGAAACATGGCGTAGTCATCAATTATATTTTTAGAACTAAATGCAGTTTCTAAAAAATGAAACCAATACTCAGGGTCCTGTAGAATAAAGTTGGGTATTGTGATGACAGTCGAAGCCAAAATAACGCTTTTAGAATCACTCATGATGAACAGGAGCAATTGATGCAAATATAATGCACGATTAAACGAGGTAAAAAAATTACCTGAAAACTCCGATGTGAAGCGGAAAAATTTTGACGTACCGGAAAAGATACACGAAGAATGCGTGTATGCTGGGCTCACCAATTTGTAGTAGACGAAGGATTCGTGCATCACGTCGGGCTTGTAGTGGTTCAGGTTCGATTGAATTGAAAACGATTCTCCCCAGCTTGGCAATTGGCTATTCCGGTCTAAACGTCAAAGTATTATCACCGCGGTAAATCCAAGAATTAGCTGTGGCTGAAATATGAAGCGGTCCTTTTATAGCTGGCGAGCAATCTTTCCACAATCCACAGGCAGAACTCCAAGCACGCAGTGCGGGTATCAAAAGAGATAAGAAGAGCAACTCCTAGCAAACGAAAATTTATATTCGTAAAATACGGGTACAGTTCAAAAAGTGTACAATGATTGATACAAACAAAAAATGTTTACAGAAAAATGCCAAAGTACTCCACCGTTAGAGCGTCGGGTCTAAAAAAGACGCCCGAAGAAATCGTTAGGCTGTGAAGTCATCAAACTTTGAAGGGTTTGCCTGTTATGGTCAGTTTGTTTGATACACGGGGGTAGAGGGGGTTTCGTTGGGGGTTCGGGAGTACCGGTGAGCTCCGGTTTGGGGGGTGAAGAGTCAAAATCTTGAGGAGCAACGTTCGGGGTATTTTCTTTTGCCTCTGGTGCCGGTTCGACGTAGGCTTCTTTCAAACGATCGACGCTGACGGTCTCGCGTGTTCCGTTGCGGTCAATAACGAAGTATTTTGGATACCTGTTGATTACCTTGTATGGCCCTATGTATGGCGGCTGTAGCGGTCGACGTACATGATCTACCCGCACAAACACGAAGTCGCAAGTATTCAAGTCGGGTGGAATGTAGCAGGGTTGCTCATGCTGTCGAGTTGGAGTAGCCCGTAAGTTTTTCATGAAGCTGCGAAGGTGGCTGACATATTGTGGCACAGTAAGGTCCAATGATGAGTCGGGAGATGTCAGGAATTGGCCTGGAAGCGTAAGTGTACTACCATACACCATTTCAGCAGCTGAATACCCTAGGTCTTCTTTCACTGCGGTACGCATACCAAGAAGTACTAGGGGTAGTGTCTCGGACCAACGTTCAGTACTCCCATGACACATGAGTGCGGCTCTCAGTTGGCGGTGAAATCTTTCGACTAAGCCGTTCGAAGAAGGGTGGTAGGCTGTAGTCTGAATGTGTTTCGTACCGAGCATGTTGTTCAGTTCCTTGAAAAGCGTAGATTGGAATTGGGAACCTCTGTCAGTAGTGATGGTGATTGGTACGCCAAAATTGCTGATCCAGTGCTGAACAAAAGCTTTAGCAACAGTTTCTGCACTGATATCAGGGATTGCTACTGGCCAACGCGTGAAACGATCAATGCAGGTGAGTATGTAGCAACATCCGTTAGAGACTGCTAGTGGGCCCACGAGATCCAAATGCACGTGTTGGAAACGTTCAGTGACTGGTGGGAACGTACCAGGGTAGCTGATAGTGTGTCGTTGAACCTTGCTCTGTTGACATCGCAAGCAACTTTTTGTCCAAAGTTGTATGTCTTTATGCATGTCAGACCAGAGGTAGCGAGAACTGATTAATTTTCGTGTCGCTCTTACTCCCGGATGTGAAAAACCATGCAAGTGGTCAAAAACTCTACGTCTCATGTCTGATGGGACGATCGGACGCGGTTTTCCTGTTGCCATGTCACAAACCAGGTAATGTGGAGAATCGGGTATCGGGACTCGGCGGATTTTTCCCATCTCTGAAGTTTCATAGCGACTTAGTACCGGATCAGATTGCTGCGAACGTGCTAGTTGTTCCAAATCGATTCCAGGCAGGTCGATGGCACTCAGTTGAATCCGAGAAAACGTATCCGCCACTGTGTTTGACGAGCCGGATAGGTAACGAATGTCGCTCGTGAATTGGGAGATGTAGTCTAATTGACGGATCTCTCGCGGTGAATAACGATCGGAAGTTGTGGCGAGTGCAAACGTTAGCGGTTTGTGGTCGGTGTAACCGTGAAACTGCGACCTTCGAGTAAATGCCGGAAATGGCGAATGGAATAATAAACAGCGAGGAGCTCGCGACCAAAGGTACTATATCGTGTCTGCGCTGGCTGTAGTCGGCGTGAGAAGAAGGCTAGGGGTCTAATCGTGTTATCGACCTCTTGTTGGAGTACTGCGCCTACCGCTTCGTTTGATGCATCGGTAACAAGCGATAAGTGAGCATCTGTCTCAGCTGATATATAAGTCAGAGTTGTCGCCTGCTCAAGGGCGGATTTAAGCGCATCAAAAGCTTCGATCGCTTGTGGATTCATTGAAAAATTTCTTTCTTTGCAGCGAAGTAAATCTGTAAGCGGTTGAGCTAACTTCGCGCAATGAGGAATGAATCGTCTATAGTAGTTAACTAGGCCCAAAAATCGACGCAACTGGCGGATTGAACTGGGGCATGGATAATCGCGGATGGCAGAGACTTTCTGTTCAACGGTTTAATTCCGGTTGAATCGATGCGGTGACCGAGAAAGTCTAGTGTTTCCACATGGAAGATGCATTTATCTGGATTAACGACAATCCCATACTGAGATAGGCGCTGAAAAACCTCTCGAAGATGCTCAACATGTTCTGTCGATGTGTTGCTAGCAATTAGCACGTCATCAATATAAACGTATACAAAGGGCAATCCCTTAAATACTTGATCCATAAAACGCTGGAAAGTTTGTGCGGCATTTCGGAGGCCAAATGGCATTCGTACGAATTCATATAAGCCAAATGGTGTCGTGACAGCCGTTTTAGGGATATCTTCCTTCGCAACGGGGATTTGGTGATAGGCGCGTACTAGGTCAAGCTTCGAGAACACGGTTTTTCCGTTTAGGGACGCCGTAAAATCGTGGATGTGTGGAATGGGGTAACGGTCTGGTACCGTAATGCGATTAAGTGCCCTATAATCTCCGCATGGGCGCCACGTATCTGCGGTACTTTTTTCAACCATATGTAGTGGAGAAGCCCATGGTGAGGTCGACGGGCGGATGATTCCTAGCTCCAACATATGTTCAAACTCTTGTTTGGCGATCGCCAGTTTGTTTGGAGCTAGTCTACGTGGTTTGGCAAAAACTGGAGGGCCACGTGTGACAATGTGGTGTTCGACCTGGTGTTTGACCACATTTGTGAATGACTGTGGTTTGAAGATCTCCGGAAACTGGACTATGAGTTCCTTACAAGGCTGGGTGACGACTGGAGTCAAAACTCGAATAGACTGTATGGATGTGTAATGGTATTTGCCTATTGAATTTAACTTCGTGGTGTTATCAATAAGCCTTCGTTGGCTTATGTCCACCGCGAGGTTGAAATTAGACAAAAAATCTGCACCCAAAATCGGAGTTTTCACGTCTGCAATGGTGAACACCCAGTGGAACGATCTTCGTAAGCCCAGGTCTACCGCGAGGGACCGATGACCGTAAGTGGCTATCCGAGTACCGTTGGCCGCCTGAAGGGTCAATCCCGACGGACACTTGCGTTCGGTTTCGTTAGGTGGGATGACGCTGAGTTCCGCACCGGTGTCTACCAGAAAACGCAATTTCGTTGTGTTGTCAGAGATATAGAGGAGACGGCTAACTTTGTTGCCAGGCAGTGCAGCCGTTCCTACTGCCTGGCATAATCGTTTCCCTGGTCTTTAGATTTGGAAACAAAACTGCAGGGTCTGGTGCATCTGTAGGCGCGTTCACCGAATCTGCGGTGGTAATAGCAAAGACCTGGCCCTTTACTCCGACTTCGTGAATATCGTTTATTCGGACTGTCTCTCTGTGATGACCGAGATCGATCATTTCGTGAAGTACGTATGTGCATGCAAAGTTCGTCGAGTCGCGATTTCAACTCGGAGATCTCTGATTCTAAAGTTGAAGGAGTTGATTTATGAGGCGATTGTACTACTGCAATGGTTGGCTTATGATTTTCATACACTCGATCGGCGATGGCAGCAAGCTTATCTAACTTGTAATCTTCTTCGACCACCGAAAGTGCTTTTCGAACATCGCTGGGTAGTTTTTGCAGCCACAATTCTTTTAAAATCAGTTCGCCAACTGGTGTTGTACCTTGTAACTCAATCATTCGGCGAAGGAGTTGCGACGGTGTATTGTCACCTAGTTCGATACTCGAGAGTAATTTGCGTAAGTTTTTCGCATCAGATGCTGCTATACGCGATATCAAAGCTGATTTCAGTACATCATACGGTTTATCAGCAGGTCTGTTGTATATGATATCAGCAACTTCGGATGCGACTGCGTGTGGTAAACTTCCTATGACGTAACAGTACATTGCTTTTTGGCTAGTAATGCGTCGAGTTTCGAAAATAGCTTCTACTTGAGCGAACCATAATCTAGGGTTTGCTACGCCAAACTCAGGAAGTGATAAATGACCAATATCTGCTGGGATAGGTGCTGCCTGTGGAATACTGTCCATATTAATGAAAAAATGTAAAAATATGCTACAAAATCAAAATAGTGGGGAGTATGCTATAGCGAAAATAATCGGGCTCACCAAATTGTGGTGGTTCAGGCTACGTGAAATTACAGTATGTGTGTAAAAAGTAAAAAGGTAACCACTCACAATAATTCTTCGATTGAATTGAAAACGATTCTCCCCAGCTTGGCAATTGGCTATTCCGGTCCAAACGTCAAAGAATTATCACCGCGGTAAATCCAAGAATTAGCTGTGGCTGAAATATGGAGCGGTCCTTTTATAGCTGGCAAGCAATCTTTCCACAATCCACAGTCAGAACTCCAAGCACGCAGTGCGGGTATCAAAAGAGATGAGAAGAGCAACTCCGAGCAAACGAAAATTTATATTCGTAAAATCCGGGTACAATTCAAAAAGTGTACAATGATTGATACAAACAAAAATGTTTACAGAAAAATGCCATAGGCTCACCAATTTGTAGTAGACCAGATTACTACAATTATGTCCCCAAGAAAGTTGGAGAAAAGGCACAGAAGATGAAAGGTGTATCGCGGTAGCCAAAACGTGTACAGAGCGTTTACGATGCACGCACGAACGAAACGAAAGTTAATTAATTGTCAAGGTCAATGTTTTTATAAGGAAAAACAAGCGGTGTTACACTTCCAGTTGAAAACAGTTTGTGCGCTGAAAATCTGAAAAAAGTGCAGTTTCATGGAGTATAGAAAGTTATAGCCTTCCAAACGGTATGAAGCAAATGAAACAAGTGCATATCTAAACGGTCTTTAAAAATGTAAAGGGAAGGGGCAGACACAATTGGAAACAATATAACGACAAGAAAAGCATCTTTATTCTTGGAGTTCCGGAACTAAATGACGCGGATGCTAATGAAAACACCATTCATGACTGCGACCAATAGCGTTTCATACAACAACAAAGTAAAATAATTGATACTTTGACTATTGGTATGAAACGATTGCCTGCCTCACCTACCTACAAGGGCTCAGGGCCCCGTGTACTCAAAGTGACTCTCCAATCCGAATCCATGGTTAGCGATGGGTTACAAAGTTGGTATCAACACAAACGTTTTGCGCCTCTCGAGATCCGCCTCCGTTCTGCCCTTGATAAAACGCGAAGTGGCAAACTTCAAAGTGGTCCTATCGGTGATATAGTTTGTGCTTCAAAAAACTTAACTCCTCCGGTCCTTTCAGGATCGGCGCAATAAACAACCACAATAACTGTGAAGACCCCGCTCTACACCGCGAAATCCTAAAGTGTTTCTACATCAAAGCCCAGGGTCTGCTCAGTAAACTTTCTGAATTTCGTGCTCGACATGCGGCTCGGCATTTCGACGTTATAGCTGTAACTGAGACTTGGTTAACACCATCCGTTACAGATGCCGAAATCTTGCTTGATGGTATGACTGTCATTAGAAAAGATCGTCCCACTAAGGGTGGCGGAGTTCTCCTGTACCATAATTCTTTGCTCCACTGTACAGAAATGTCTCATATTCGTCTACGAACCATAGATTCGCTTTATTGCCGTCTGCAGCTCAAAACAGAGACTCTGCTTTACTGGCTGTAATCAACCGTCCACCAAATGCCCAACCTGTTGTTGATATCGGTATTGTATTCTCTGCGGTTCGCCTTATCAATGAAACACAG
>JACCGJ010000044.1:0-13138 GCA_013407085.1 Atriophallophorus winterbourni
AAAGCGAAACAAAAATAGTCGGATAGGTCAGACTTTATTCAAATCATGAACAATAACTGTCAATATTCCGTAAAAAGTACACTAACTTTTTCAATCATTCCTTTTCTACGAATCCATCAAATTCCTCGTCTTCGATGTCAGAATTCAACATTTGGGCGATAGCGGCATCAAGCACGCCAGGATCCCTCTCGTTATCATCCGATTCAATCTCATTGCTGTTGCTTGGCTTTTCATCAATGATTCCAGCCTTAGTGAAAGCTCGGACAATAGTAGAGACCGATACTTTAGCCCAGGAATCGACGATCCATTGACAGACAGTGGCGTAACTAGCCCGGCGTTGCCTACCTGTATTGGTAAATGTGTGCACACCTTCTGTCATCCATCGCTCCCATGCGGCTCGCAATTTAGTCTTGAACGACCTATTGACTCCAATATCTAGCGGTTGGAGTTCTTTGGTCAATCCTCAAGGAATGATGGCCAGCTCCGAATTGGTTTTCTTCACTTGACTTTTGACAGTTTCAGTGAGATGAGAGCGCACAGAGTTGTAGATCAATAAGGCCGTAGAAATGTGGAAAAAGCCACCCGGCCTCCTGACATAAACTTCTCTCCGCCACTCGCTCATTTTCTCTTCGTCCATCCAGCCCTTTGGATTGACCTCAACAATGATTCCAACAGGAAACTTTTCTTTTGGCAAAGTCTTCCCCTTAAAAATGACCATGGGTGGTAGTTTCTGACCATTAGCCTGGCAATCAAAAACGACAGTGAAGGAAGATTTCTCATTCCCTGTGGTGCACATAGATACAGTAGACGTCCCTATTTTTTCTGCGGTACGGTTCATGTGGATGTCAAAGGTGAGAGGGACCTGATCCATGTTTGTGATGTGGTCAGAATGGATCTTCTTGTCTATGATCTTGTCCTTGCAGTAAGTGCGGAAGATAGCTATCCTTTCATTGTAATCCTTTGGCAGTTGCTGCGAAGTAGTAGTTCTTGTGCGGATGGAGAGATGACGTCTTTTCATAAAACGGAAGCACCAAGAAGGACCTCCTTGAAATTCATCTATCTTCATATCACATGCCATCGCTGTTGCCTTAAGTCGAATGGAGATTGTAGAGACACTTTTACCTGCTCTTCTCTGTTCAGTAATCTACTGCTCGAATTTGTCCTCTTATTGTGGCCATCTTGCCTTGTTCCCTCGGAAACTCTTCTTCGTCTTCTTTACTTGACGCAGGTCATCTTCTTGTTTCCTTCACTTCCGTACCATTGATTCATTAATGTTGAATTGTTTCGCAGCTGCTCTATTTCCATGTTGTACTGCGCGGCTGATGGCCTTGAGTTTGAAATCCGCATCGTAAGCATATCTCTTAACAGGTGCCATTTTGGGGTCTTTAATTACCGGATGTTTTAGCACCGTACGTACCAGGAATAGTGGTTTCGGTAAGTGAAAAATTTTCGCTGAATAGTTCCATATTGATCTGTTGTTGGTTGTTTGACTCTGACCTCGAAACAAGTCTGTCTCGAAAGCATAGAAAGCCGACTCCACGACCATCAGTGATTATTATTCTACAATCAAGGGATCTCGTTGGTCCATTAGCGGTCTCTAACGGTTGCTCCTTTATATTGACCTGCGTCGACCGTTTTACCCGTTGGCCATTGGCTGTAGCCATACAGGATATCAGTGCAGAAACGGTTGCGAAAGCTTTCATTCAACTTTGGATCAGCAACTTTGGTGTACCGAACACTATTACCACTGACAGAGGTTTTCAATTCCAGTCAACGCTTTTTCGGGAATTGAATCGAACACTCGGTACAAAGCACATGCCGACTACAGCCTACCATCCTTCTTCAATGGCTTAGTCGAAAGATTTCACCGGCAACTCAAATCCGCAATCATGAGTCACGGGAATTCAGAACGTTGGTCCGAGTCATTGCTTTTGGTGCTTCTTGGTATCCGTACAACCGTGAAAGAAGACCTGGAATGCTCAGCTGCTAAAATGGTTTACGGGAGTACACTTAACCTACCTGGCGAAGTTCTGACATCTTCCGATTCACCAAATGATCTTACAGCTCCACAATATGTCAGTCGCCTTCGCAGCTTCATGAAATCATTACGAGCTATCACAACTCGCCAACAAGCTCAACCGTTCTATATCCCGGCAGACTTGTCTACCTGCGACTTTGTGTTTGTGCGTGCCGATCATGTACGTCGATCACTTCAACCACCGTATACTGATCCGTACAAGGTGTTCAGCAGGCATCCCAAGTATTTCGTAATATACCGGAATGGATCAAGAGAAACTGTCAGTATCGATCGTCTGAAAGTCGCTTACCTAGAATTAACATCGGAAGCGAAAACAAATACTCAAAAAATTACTCCACAGACGTCTACTATTGACCAACACGCCCCTTCCTCTGATCCACCAGAAACCAACCTTACCCCCGATAAACCCCCATTCCGTTCGTGTCTCAAACCACCCGACAGACAAACACATTCAGGTCGCAAAGTACATTTTCCCCGAAAGTTTGATGATTTATTAACCTAATTTTTTTGAGCGTCTTTTTCTTGTTTGACGCTCTAGGAGGGGAATCTGTGGTGACGGTTCAAATATTTAATCAATAGTAATCAATAATTTTGTAATTCAAATTTTCTTGTTGTTAACCTCACAATAATTACAATACACTCTTTGTCTACGCACGGTTTTCGTTCTTATGTGGTTGTCTGGGAGTCAAAATTGTATGTGAATATAACTGGAATACACGCAGCCTCAGAATTCATTCCTCACTATCCACTACACCCTAAATTACTTTCCAGATATCTGGAAACAAGAACGTGTGAACCGTATGAACTCTTACACAATATTGAAGTGCTAGATGCTCAACCGTATACCTTCGAAGAAAATCTGGTCCAGTGCTTGGCTTTTATCCACCTTCAGCAAGGTGCAACTTGAACTTGAACTTGAAGGACATTTTGGCGACTTTACCGATTTTCAAACATTTAATATGTAACGTTGCAATTTTCTTGTGTGATGTAGCGGAATATAAAAAATTGCTACTTGCGAGATCAATTTTCATAAAAATGATGAGATAGTTGAGTGATTGCTGTTCTCCAGGAAGTGACGCGCAATTTTTCAAGATATTTCAATTAAATTTTATGAGTCTGAAAAACATATAGCTTTACA
Organism: Atriophallophorus winterbourni; assembly: GCA_013407085.1. Classification (NCBI taxonomy): domain Eukaryota; kingdom Metazoa; phylum Platyhelminthes; class Trematoda; order Plagiorchiida; family Microphallidae; genus Atriophallophorus; species Atriophallophorus winterbourni. The sequence goes on from JACCGJ010000044.1 coordinate 3,177, forward strand.
ATAAATCACGACTTACATGTTAACTGCAATGGAGTGACACATTTTGATCCATGGGGTCACGATGCATAGTTTTCTTCTTTCATTGCGACACCTGTTCATGCCGTAGAGTCAAATGGCCGAAAATGCAGACGGACTATTGTACCAGCTTACCCATTCTATTGTCATGCTTGCAAAGTCCCGGTCTCTATTCATAAACATGTTCTAACCGAACTGTCCACTGACCTGGGAACACTCTCTTACTATTTCAGCTGACATCAAGCGACTTTTAACCTTCCGACTATCTAAGGGGTAGTTCTGCAGTTATTTGAACTGTGTTATGTTTTTTATCATCTTGATTTGTTAACTTAGACATTATCGTTTCATTTCGGTTACCGATATCGCCATATTCATCTATCGATTTTCTTTTATTGTTATCACTCACATTTCATCGAGTTTCCGTTCGTTAACTCAGTTAACATTATTCATCTTTTAAATACCATCATCATCATCATCATTAAGCACAAGTCTGGAGCCAGACAAAGTGCCTTTTGTACATAGTCAATACACACAATAATAACATTATACTCCTCCACGCGATCTTCGTTCTTCTCTGGTTGCCTCGGATTCAATGCTGTATGTGGATATAAAATGAAAACTCGCAGCCAAACGATTCATTCCACACTGGTCTCGTTGCGGTAAACACTCGTGTCGATAAATCATGTCTGGTCGTGGCAAAGGAGGAAAAGGTCTCGGTAAGGGAGGAGCAAAACGCCATCGCAAGGTCCTCCGCGATAACATCCAAGGGATTACGAAACCCGCCATTCGTCGTCTTGCACGCCGTGGTGGTGTGAATCGTATCTCTGGCCTCATCTACGAAGAAACCCGTGGTGTATTGAAAGTGTTCTTGGAGAACGTTATCCGTGATGCCGTCACCTACACCGAACACGCCAAGCGAAAAACGGTTACGGCCATGGACGATGTCTATGCTTTGAAACGCCAAGGCCGCACCCTGTACGGTTTTGGTGGTTAAGTATTGTCGTGACCTGCGGGTCCGCACGAGAACGAACAACGGAGGGCTAAGCTAGGGTTGGACGAGCGCGCTTGCCTGGATGGGGTGCAATAGAAGGGGAGAGTGTATGGCTCGACACATTGGCAACGATGGCAATGAACCGACATCAATGGAAAGAGTGCATCATCTCTATTACTCCCTGACATTCTCTGCTGTTCAAAAACTTTATCAAAAAATAAAAAAAAGATGTGTTTAAATGGACAAAAAAAATATCCACTGTTCCCCTCTCACTGTTTATTTTCACACTGTTTCTACCCGAATTGTACCCCCCTTCTCGCTTTGTACATCTCATTGTTTATGTTGAACGGCACCATATCTGTATCAGATTGTGCAAGGAGCTGCCTGATCTTTTTATGGACGCGTTCAGTGGTGAACAGGATCGTAGAGAGTCTAGGTGGGGCTGTGGTGATATTAAACGAGGATGATGGGTGTTATGTTTTCACAGTCACGGGAAAACTCTAGACGGATTTGAATGAAAGTTCATTGCTGAAGTACAAAAGCACCAATGGCAAGCTGAAGGGGGGAAAAGAGGTTTTATGTAAACTGTAAACTATTACATAATGTACATTCGGATGTTACCCTCCTAACACCTCTTTGAGTTCTTGCCTTCTATGAACGTTGCCTTGGGTCGATTTGCATGTGAGCAACTGGTTGCCGGACACGATCAGTCCATCTTCGTGGGGTACAAAGATTTCGTAAGTCAGGAGTTTCCGGAGAGGCAGCAACATTTCTGGACGGACATAGTTCGAATGTGTCGAGGAGAATGTCAAGTGGAATATTGTCTCTCGGACTGTTCATCGTATGCAAATTCGAGGGTAATAATTGATTAGCACGCCGAACCCAGACTGAAGACTGAACGCCGACGTCGTAAGTTACATTATCGGAACGGTGCAAAATACGACCTTGTATCCATTTCTCAACACCCCCACGATAATCCTTCGCAAGTACGACCTGACGACGATTGAATCGTTCTTGCATTTACGTGTTCCTGGTGATAGTTTTTTGTGCAACTGGGTATATTGCATCTAATGGCAAACGTAACTTTCTGATCATTAAAGCTTCCGCTCGAGAACAGTTATTCGGAACTTTTAGGTTTGGAGTGGATCTGTAGTTAATCAAGAATGTTTCTATGATTTCTGGTATGGTCTCCTCTCCCCTGAGTTTAGAGATGGCTCGCTTGAATGTGTGAACAAAACGTTCTGCCTGCCCCTTGGATTGTGGGCGATAAGGCGGTGGACGGATGTGTTGTATGTTGTTGAGTTGACAGAACTCAGCAAAAATTGCGGAGGGAAAAGCTGTACCGTTATCTGACACCAAAATGTCTGGAACGCCGAAACAACTGAAAACATGACGGAGTTTCATGATGGTGGCTTCAAATGTTATACGGTCCATGGGAAATATTTCGGGCCATTTGCTGTAGGCATCGACAAGGATTAAGTACTGTTAACCATCTATTGGTCCTGCAAAGTCGATATGCAGACGTGACCAGAGAGATTGAGGTGGAGGCCAAAAAACAAAACTGATTTGGGAGGAGATTTTGCAGACAATTGACACTTAGAACAATTGCGCACTAAATCTGAAATCTGCTGATCCAATTCAGGCCAATAAACATAACTTCGTGCTAGTGCCTTCATGCGATTAATACCTGGATGTCCGTTGTGGAACTGAACTAAAACATTTCGCTGCTATTGGGCGGGCACAACCACGCGATGAACAAGCAATATACAACCATTGACTTTTGACAAAGAACAACGGCGTTGGTAAAAGGGCATGAGTTGGGCCTCAGAGCACTGTGACGGCCAATTGGTACGGATATGTTCGAGGACCCGTTGAATGAGTGGATCATGAGCAGTAGCTTCACAAACCATGGCTGAAGTGACTAGAAGCGCACGGACTAATGTAGTCGGCACACTGCTGACTTCTGATTCAAAAGTGATTGAAGCTATAACCGCATCTTCATTTGGTTTAGAATTTGCTGTGTGAGCAAGAGAGACGCTATTGCACACAGAGTTCAGAGGTAAATTCCACAAATTTAGTTTTTCCATTCAATCGAGACCTAGTAAGTTTAGCTGCACATGCTCTGTCAGATAACAAGTTCCGGTGAATTTTGTATCTCTAAAGGAGACGTCACAATTTAGCTCACCAGATATCTGTAGGGGATTTCCTGAAGCATCTTGAGCACAATGTTCAGTGGGGCATACGGTGGGTTTTCCCATAAGATCCCAAGTAGCATGTTAGATTATAGTTAAGTCAGAGGCAATATCCAACTGTAGGCGTACTGGCTTCTGATTTATACATATAGCGATGAATCGTCGGCGAGATTCGAAATCAACTTTAAAGGTAGCGTACACTGAGTTAGACTAAGGACGCGTTGAAAATATAGACTTTTGTAAAAATCCGTTTCGGCGGATGATGATTCTTCTTATCATCATTACTGTTCGGGTGCAGAATACTTCCTTGTGACCTCTTCGAATGCATGTCTGGCATTGAAGCTTTTTAAACGAACAAAACCGTTTGAAATGCCATTCACCACACGACCAACATGGTTTTTGGGGCTTTTTTTGAATGTGAGACAGGTTTGTTTCACCTTCTGGACCAAAGTTGATGGCTGAGCTGATTGCTGCACCATCGCAGTATCGTGCTTCAGATTTAGCAGACGTTGACTTCAGTGGTTAGATCTTGAACAGTCATATTAGGATTTTGGTCCAATTTGGACAGCAACCGCATACGAATGTCTGAATCATTGTGAGAGGAGAGACCAGCAACAATATGAGGCATTTGAACTGATCTTCGGTCAGTGATTTCAACTGGAACCTTTCGCACTCGGTTGACGATGAAAACAGTGTTTAAAAATTCATTCTGTGAGATTACTTGAAAATTGAAGCACGTCACCCAGTCTGCTTCTAGTTGATTGCAATTCCGCGTAGAATATTGCTTGCCATCCGATTGGCATGATACTGGTCTTTCACCACCATTCAGATCCGCAGAAAACGTATTCGGATTGGGTTCGCTGACGAGCTCAAGAGACTTAAAATCCATCATCAGCAAGGCGAGTGTGGGGTTGTGATAAAGCAAAGCGCCTTATTCGCAGAGCTTGAGAGAAACGATCGGGTGGCCAGACCATGACGTGGCGCGTTGGGATGAAGAAACTCACCGTAGAGCTAGGCTCAGTTGGGCGTATTCGTTTGCCTGGGTGGGGTCCAAAAGCTCCGCCTAATAGTTGGGTAGAAACCTTACGATATATGGCTGCAAACTGAAGTCAGTGGCGCCAGTGTATTTTATTAAGTGTCATATTTTTTATCCTGTATTATTTCATGAAAATACCACAAAATCGCACGCAGTGAAACTACAAAAACAAGCTGCTTTTTTCGCATTTGCTTTTGCATTTTCTGCTTGCCTGCTTTCCCTATTTTCTCGCGCTCGCTTTTCCTGCTTCATATTGCTTGGCACTTTGTCTGGCTCCAGACTTGTGTTTCATGATAATGATGATGAAGCGGATGAATGCAAGAATGACACTAACCATATAAGGTTGAGTGTTCGGTGAACGATATATCACCGCGACGAGAGCACAATCTCTATTTTTGAGCTTCTAGCGACAACAAAGTGAGTGAATCCGCCTCGCTAAGTTGGTCATGTCGGAGAACCTCACAAGAAAGACACGAATTATAGTATACAAGATCACCACCTCCAGTAGTTGGACGATCGTTCCTGAGAAAGAGCATATCTGGGAGAGAAACCTCGGCATCGGCGATATCAGAGCATAGCCACGTTTCTGATATAGCTATCAGGTCGAAATGACGTGCAGCATACTGCAAACGATGTTCCGCATGTTTAGTGTGTAGATCCCGCACGCGAAAGGTTAGGAGCAGCTTCAGTTATATGAATATCTAGATCGTCTATCCCATTTGGATCGGCTCTTGTGAGTTTTTTGGTTAGTCATGTCCATTTGCATCATACTCGTTTTGGTTAATGGAGGCAGTGGCGTCAGTTGCATTTTACTGTTTGCCCGCTTTTCCATGCCCGAGCGGTGACGAACTTCTGCTGGTGCACAGTACCTGTGTCGATACCATTGTGGCAAAGCGTCTCTTTTCATAGGTTTATATTAAAAAGTTGCATTAAGTATGCGGGTACCTGATCCTTTGTAACTGGGAGTGGCTGGTTAACTCTTCAAGGAAGTAGTCGGGGTATCGGTTGCTGTAAGAAGCGCCACTGTTCGCAATCGTGATTGATGTTTTCGTCAGCATCATTCTCATTCAATTCGAATACGTCATCAACAAAGATGTTTTTCTTGTTGCTTTCAAGTTTCAAATCATTCACTTTCTTTTTCGCTTGCCTGTCGGCCCACAAGACATCGGAAAATATTCGAATGGGAGAAGAGGTGTTTTGAAGAATGTAAGCGGATGGAAGAACAGGCTCAACATTTGCCAACGACTTCAACACGTTGCGCAACAATCTTGGTTCATGAATATGTAGGTGAATCAGTCTTCGGTAAATTTGACAAATCGCGTTAATTGCCTCCGCTCATACAACCGAAACCTTAGTTGTCGTCGACACGGGACTAGAGGAAGAAAATTGACGGTGAGGGATTACAAAAGGCGCTTTGCAATAAAACTTGGATCGAGATACTCTAAAACATAGTTGGCAGTGAGAAAAAACGTGAAAAATTTCCAGGTTGTTCAGATCATTCAGGAGCAGTCCGCAATCTTCCGACTTATTGATCCTTGACCACACTTTTAATCGTCCATGAACAATACGATCTTACACTTGATGAGAGCAGGTATGTCGTTGACATGAAGTGCGAAGAGAGTTGGTCCGAGGATGGATCTCTGAGGCTACCTATTTTGATAAAGCTTGAAGAAGCCAATCAGTGACGTCATTTTCTAACAAGACTAATTGCCAGCGATATCACAACGTTCCAAGTTCTGCAATAGAATACTGTCGTTTACGCGATCAAAGACTTTCGACATATTAAGGTAGTATACAGCGATTGTATCCCCAACATCTGTTGCTCGAGTCCAATCATCAAGGTTAAGAAGGAGGTTAGTAAATCACGAATATTCCTTCCTAAAGACGTGTTGCGCTCCCGAAAATAGTCTATTTTCTTCAATGTATATGCTTTGTTTGTTCGCCACGATCCTTTCGAGCACCCTGGAGACGGCGAACAACAGGATAATCTTCCTGTAATTTGCGGACTCTAAAAATCGAATGATTGGGTGCTGTTAATAATTCCTCCATCTTCCAGGCTGTGGTATCCCCGATCAAATATCGTATTGGTTAGCAATCGATTGGAATATGTTAGGGACCGATCGTGTATTCATAATGCAAAGGAATTTGTGTGCAATCGGTTAGAGTAGTTTATGGGTTAGTTACGCTTCAAGATGTGTCCCGAAACTGTTTATTGGCCTTCTTACACTAAGCATCTTAGAGCGTTTGCCTAACCTTGTATGTTGTCAAATAAAGTTACATAGAAAGTTTGTTGTCATGCATGACAGTGAAAGCCAGAAGGAAGCTGTCGTGCTGATGTCGCTCTACTCGTTCACGAAACTTTATTTTAAGCATGTTCCATCCAGGATGTAAGTGCCTCATTTCAATTAGCTTTTGCTTATTTCTCTAAAGAGTCCGTAGTTGTTTAAGTCTCACCGTTCCATATCTAATGGGATATAATTTTTTACACGATTAAATGCCAGTTAAGCTCTCCGTTCATGCTACCCGTGTAAAGCTGTCTCTAGTGATGATGAGTTTCTCCGGGTCTTATTTTGAGCTCTTTCCAGGTGGATCTTATAGACCTGTATAGTGCCGATGTTACTACCTCACTTGATGAACACTTAAAATTTATCCAACAGACTGTGGAAATGATAACAACGGAGGCATCCGATTATTGGTTATATTTCTCCAAGTAAGTGTAAAGTGCTCATTCAAAGCAACCGTGTAGTATCACGCCCACAAGCAATTATAGAAATACAGGTAAATATATTAATATATATATCTATATATATATATAATTATCATTGAAGCATTTGAGGCGGCGAGCGTTGGGGGAGCACGGGATATGCCTAATTGTTCAGGTGTAGGGCATCGTTTCAGTTTGTCATTCTATGTAGATTCGTAGTTGTTTAAGTCCTCCCTTCGGATATAGTAATTTACGTTTTCATGGTTGAATGGCACTTAAGCATTCGGTTCATGCTACCGGTGTAATGCTGTCTCTGATGGTGAGGATGATGACGAAGCTTGTTCTTAAATGGAAGGATCTATTTCACTTCGGTAAGTACAGTACTGCTTCACGGCAGCCAATATTGTACAGTTCGCGCAGATGTTGGGAAGCTGTAGGTATTTGGCCAACGTTTGCGATATATATATATATATATATATATATATATAATTATAGCTCCTGAATTGTGTTCAGTAACACTCAAGGAAATGCTTCAAACTGTGTATTTTCTGTCTTGCTCCAAGCGTCTAATTGGTGTTTCTCAATTAACCTTGTGTTTGCACACATTGCAATCGTGCAGCTAACACCGTGCTAAATTAATTTGCCACCGGCAGTGAGCTGCGTGCGAAACACGTTGAACTCTTACTGATATTTTTATTCTGATTTTCCTTTCGTATATCTATGTAGGCCTGGGCGACCTGAGATTATCTTTGCCCACGTGCAGTTTATGACTGTGTGTCACTTTGCCTGGATCAGGCTTGTGATTTCATACATGCATACCTACATATTTGCCAACTGTAATGATGAGGAAAGCGTTGTATGACTTGTGTAACCGGAATTCACAAGAAGCTCTATTACTGACTGCTTTACGTAATCACGCTTATCGCTGCTCTGTACATTTCTATGTGGCGTCGGTCTCTTGAGCTAGTTTAAATATGATTTGCCCTTATAAACACATGTAACGTTTCGGCCATTTGTCTGCATAAGAAATATTCTATCATCATTTTATCACAGTTTAGCACGTCTTATTGATGTGCTGCTGTATTCTCAATCATAATGCTGGTTTATTTTGCCCACATTTCAGCATTCGTCTAATCACTATTCTTGAATATCGTAATGGAAAGCTCACAACCGTGGTACATCCGTTATGGCGCAAAAATTTTGGGGGTCGCTACTGCACTACGTATGACTATTTATTTCACTCATCCCCATAGTTTGTTTTATTTGTGGAATAACTGCAATGATTTCGATTTCTATTGGATGTATAATCGCTGGTGTATTGTTGATGTAAGTTGATCTTGGTTTCTCCGTTTGCTTTATTCTATACCATTCTTTCTTATGTGTACAATCACATTTTGCTTTGATTACATAGCAAGCGTTTAATACTACCCTGGAAATCGAGCCAGAACGGTTGTTACATTATTTATCATATAATCAATATTGCTAGTCTATATATAGGTAATATGGCTTACTTACTTTGTAACGCATGTAAAAATATCCAGACACACAGTTAGAACGATACGGTTGTAGATATCCTGCTTCACTCGTTAGAATCAGAGTAAGACAACTGAAATGGAAACGTTTTGGTCCAGGCCAATTTCGGCACACTTAGAGACTGCGCGTGTGCTAAGATACTCTCAGTTTGCCCAAGTCTAGACAGATATATATATGAGGAACTTTTAGTGAGAATCCAGCGTGTTTTTGCGTACGACTGAATACCGTTGGAGATTATTATTATAATATTATATTTGCACAATCTGATACAGATATAGTGCCGTTCAACGTAAACAATGAGATGTACAAAGCGAGAAGGGGGGTACAAAGCGTTGTCATCGGCATCGTCGAACGTAGGAGAATTAGGTGTAATGTAAATTAACCCACTGCCTTTTTCATTAAGAAGTAGGTTATCGGTCGATAACTTGACGTACCGAGCTGAAGAAGGCTGTCGTCCTGTCGGATATGGCCAAGGACATTTTTTCTTGAAGACCCTCTTAAAACACATTGTTAGAAGAATGAACCCCCAAGCCTCCATTCAGGCAAAACGTCACATAGACATAGGTTTCGCATGTGCTAAGATACTGTCAGGTAACTCAAACCTAGACATGAAAACAGTGTTGAAGCTCCAGCTTGTTTCTGCATACAGATCAGTACTAGCCGATAGAAAATCTATCACGTGTTACCTGCATAGTACAGGCGTACATCATGATTGCACATTCGTGCTGCGAACTAAAATCCTTGGGGAGTTGTATCCCGTAACTGTTTTATGCTTTATTATTTTAAAACAATACTAACAATGTACTCACTGCATGCCAACCACGAAAACAATTTCTCATGTAAGCTTGTGTGACTTTAGCTTACACTTTACTTGTCACATCACCTAGTTCCGAACGTTTATTTCATGTAGAATATGTTTGTAACACGATATTATATGTGCATTTAGTTTTTGTTATGGTCATGGTTGCATGCAGACTACTTGCGCCTTCTAAACGCTGACACCACCCGTCTTTTTATTCTAAATCATTATTATCAAATGTTTACTGTACTAGTATCAATGCACTTTTTGCTCATCTGATGTCAAACGCAAACATTTTGTTTAAGCTAGGTAGCATGATATTGGCGCTGTCAATTTTCGGATTAACGGTGGATTTAAGTCGGCTGATCAAAGAGATGAAAGTGTTAACTTTTTGAATACTCACATCTGCTCTTATACTCCGCTACTACTTTCTGGCTCTTTACCCCTATCAGGTTGAAACAATATGTTTAAGTTCAGTGAACTCTGATACAGTGAATAGATGCTAAATAACGCTATCCGTTGCTCGGATGTGCAATCGTGCTGTGCGGATAACCATGCTATATTGATTGGCCAGAAGTAGTGAGCTGTGTGCCGAAACAGGCTAGAGTCTCACTACCATTTCCTGTTCTTTTTTCTTCCTCATATCTGTCTAGGCCTGGGCAACCTGACAGTATCTCAGCCCACGTGCAGTC
>JACCGJ010000044.1:14138-48714 GCA_013407085.1 Atriophallophorus winterbourni
CGTCGACACGGGACTAGAGGAAGAAAATTGACGGTGAGGGATTACAAAAGGCGCTTTGCAATAAAACTTGGATCGAGATACTCTAAAACATAGTTGGCAGTGAGAAAAAACGTGAAAAATTTCCAGGTTGTTCAGATCATTCAGGAGCAGTCCGCAATCTTCCGACTTATTGATCCTTGACCACACTTTTAATCGTCCATGAACAATACGATCTTACACTTGATGAGAGCAGGTATGTCGTTGACATGAAGTGCGAAGAGAGTTGGTCCGAGGATGGATCTCTGAGGCTACCTATTTTGATAAAGCTTGAAGAAGCCAATCAGTGACGTCATTTTCTAACAAGACTAATTGCCAGCGATATCACAACGTTCCAAGTTCTGCAATAGAATACTGTCGTTTACGCGATCAAAGACTTTCGACATATTAAGGTAGTATACAGCGATTGTATCCCCAACATCTGTTGCTCGAGTCCAATCATCAAGGTTAAGAAGGAGGTTAGTAAATCACGAATATTCCTTCCTAAAGACGTGTTGCGCTCCCGAAAATAGTCTATTTTCTTCAATGTATATGCTTTGTTTGTTCGCCACGATCCTTTCGAGCACCCTGGAGACGGCGAACAACAGGATAATCTTCCTGTAATTTGCGGACTCTAAAAATCGAATGATTGGGTGCTGTTAATAATTCCTCCATCTTCCAGGCTGTGGTATCCCCGATCAAATATCGTATTGGTTAGCAATCGATTGGAATATGTTAGGGACCGATCGTGTATTCATAATGCAAAGGAATTTGTGTGCAATCGGTTAGAGTAGTTTATGGGTTAGTTACGCTTCAAGATGTGTCCCGAAACTGTTTATTGGCCTTCTTACACTAAGCATCTTAGAGCGTTTGCCTAACCTTGTATGTTGTCAAATAAAGTTACATAGAAAGTTTGTTGTCATGCATGACAGTGAAAGCCAGAAGGAAGCTGTCGTGCTGATGTCGCTCTACTCGTTCACGAAACTTTATTTTAAGCATGTTCCATCCAGGATGTAAGTGCCTCATTTCAATTAGCTTTTGCTTATTTCTCTAAAGAGTCCGTAGTTGTTTAAGTCTCACCGTTCCATATCTAATGGGATATAATTTTTTACACGATTAAATGCCAGTTAAGCTCTCCGTTCATGCTACCCGTGTAAAGCTGTCTCTAGTGATGATGAGTTTCTCCGGGTCTTATTTTGAGCTCTTTCCAGGTGGATCTTATAGACCTGTATAGTGCCGATGTTACTACCTCACTTGATGAACACTTAAAATTTATCCAACAGACTGTGGAAATGATAACAACGGAGGCATCCGATTATTGGTTATATTTCTCCAAGTAAGTGTAAAGTGCTCATTCAAAGCAACCGTGTAGTATCACGCCCACAAGCAATTATAGAAATACAGGTAAAAATTATGATATATGATATATTATATATATTATATATATATCATTGAAAGCATTTTGAGCGGAGAGCGTGGGAGCACGGGATCTGTAATTTTTCAAGGTGTAGCGGCCTCGTTTCAGTTTTTTGTGCTCATTTCTCTGTAGAATTCGTAGTTGTTTAAGTCCCTCCCTTCTGTATCTAGAATTTACGTTTTCATGGTTGAATGGCACTTAAGCATTCGGTTCATGCTACCGGTGTAATGCTGTCTCTGATGGTGAGGATGATGACGAAGCTTGTTCTTAAATGGAAGGATCTATTTCACTTCGGTAAGTACAGTACTGCTTCACGGCAGCCAATATTGTACAGTTCGCGCAGATGTTGGGAAGCTGTAGGTATTTGGCCAACGTTTGCGATATATATATATATATATATATATATATATAATTATAGCTCCTGAATTGTGTTCAGTAACACTCAAGGAAATGCTTCAAACAGTGTATTTTCTGTTTTGCTCCAATCGTCTAATTGGTGTTTCCCAATTAACCTTGTGTTTGCACACATTGCAATCGTGCAGCTAACACCGTGCTAAATTAATTTGCCACCGGCAGCGAGCTGCGTGCGAAACACGCTGAACTCTTACTGATATTTTTATTCTGATTTTCCTTTCGTATATCTATGTAGGCCTGGGCAACCTGATATTATCTTTGCCCACGTGCAGTTTATGACTGTGCGTCACTTTGCCTGGATTAGGCTTGTGATTTCATACATGCATACCTACATATTTGCCAACTGTAATGATGAGGAAAGCGTTGTATGAGTTGTGTAACCGGAATTCACAAAGAAGCTCTATTACTGACTGCTTTACGTAATCACGCTTATCGCTGCTCTGTACATTTCTATGTGGCGTCGGTCTCTTGAGCTAGTTTAAATATGATTTGCCCTTATAAACACATGTAACGTTTCAGCCATTTGTCTGTGTAAGAAATATTCTATCATCATTTTATCGCAGTTTAGCACGTCTTATTGATGTGCTGCTGTATTCTCAATCATAATGCTGGTTTATTTCGCCCATATTTCAGCATTCATCTAATCACTATTCTTGAATATCGTAATGGAAAGCTCACAACCGTGGTACGTCCGTTATGGCGCAAAAATTTTGGGGGTCGCTACTGCACTACGTATGATTATTTATCTCACTCATCCCCATAGTTTGTTTTATTTGTGGAATAACTGCAATGATTTCGATTTCTATTGGATGTATAATCGCTGGTGTATTGCTGATGTAAGTTGATCTTGGTTTCTCCGTTTGCTTTATTCTATACCATTCTTTCTTATGTGTACAATCACATTTTGCTTTGATTACATAGCAAGCGTTTAATACTACCCTGGAAATCGAGCCAGAACGGTTGTTACATTATTTATCATATAATCAATATTGCTAGTCTATATATAGGTAATATGGCTTACTTACTTTGTAACGCATGTAAAAATATCCAGACACACAGTTAGAACGATACGGTTGTAGATATCCTGCTTCACTCGTTAGAATCAGAGTAAGACAACTGAAATGGAAACGTTTTGGTCCAGGCCAATTTCGGCACACTTAGAGACTGCGCGTGTGCTAAGATACTCTCAGTTTGCCCAAGTCTAGACGATATATATGAGGTACTTATAGTGAGAATCCAGCGTGTTTTTGCGTACGACTGAATACCGTGCTATATTGATTGGCCAGAAGTAGTGAGCTGTGTGCCGAAACAGGCTAGAGTCTCACTACCATTTCCTGTTCTTTTTTCTTCCTCATATCTGTCTAGGCCTGGGCAACCTGACAGTATCTCAGCCCACGTGCAGTCTCTGACTGTGCGGCACTTTGCCTGGATCAGGCTTGTGCTTTCATACCATAACATACATCCGTTGAATCCACTGCCTAGTAAAAATCAGCACATTCCAACATTGTACTACATATCCACACAACGGATTTATGTCAAATAGTCGTTATTTGCCGATTAGATTTAATAGTATTCAAACAAATAATGGAAAAGTGTTAAGTCGTTATCATTTGGTCACATCCGTGAGGCTGTTGTACGTACAAGCAGAATCACTTCTCAATGTTAAATATATCGAAACTGCAAATTTCTATGAATTTCTTTTCCGAAAATGTTTTCTTTTTCAGTCAAATGCGTATGCTACTTTGTACCTCAATACTTTGCTTTCGTTTTGTAGCATCATCAGTATAATTGTGATGACACTGGAAGCACCATTTTGCTGTACGATGGTACCTCAACTTAATCGGGTGAGCGATTTTACCGAGAAACGTTCGCCACTACAGCGCACCATCTTCTACGCAATGTAAGCACACTCATCTTCTAACCTCACAAATTCAGTAGCGCAATCCTTCCGATTTGCATTTGTTTCGGAATATCGACCATTATTGCCGCGCTAGCTTTGGCTGGTTCGTGCGCATTCAACGTGTGGCGGTTGGTCCAGAGCAGGTGAGTAACTTTTTTGCCATCCCTACACTTTACTATTATTGTGGTTGAAATCGGATTGCTGAACTGGCCAGTTTGTAAAACTTTTACGTGTGAACTCATCACTATATGATTGGAATATTTTTGGGGCCGATCGTGTATTCGTAATGCAAAAAATTTGAGTGCAATCGGTTAGAGCAGGTTTGGGGTAACGTTTCACTTCTGACACAGAAGCTTCGTCAGACCAAGGGTGATAGTCAGGACAGGGAGGATGACTAAGTAGCAGTCAACCCACCACCTCACCAAGAAGATTTTTACAACGGCAGTTAATGATGGTAAAATACTCGTCAGAAAAATCGGGGAAAATTGGCTAGGTACCGTTTGTATACCGTATTGCACATCCAGGCGTCCATATAAGAAAGGGAATACTATACGCTCGGCCCTGATGCACCTCAAGGATGAGACATCTTTATCGAGTGTTACGAACAATATCTGCAAAATCAAATGCGTTGACTGTACCGGTGTTCACATAGGACAGACTTCCAGGAAACCTAATACTAGAATCTAACAACACCAAAAGCGTGTTATGAGATAGCCTCGGGATGCGAAGGAATAACAATCCCTTATTCGTAATTCAGCTCTCGCGGAGCACGTTTTAGATACAGGCTACCGCGTCGTTCTAGACCACGCGGAAGTGTTTAGACGCGGTATTAAACCGTATGGTGAACGCCTACATGCGGAGGTGGTCGAAATATCTAAACCGTATCGAGTCGCATTCACTAAGGTGGATTGGGCAGAAATCTTTACAATCTGGCACTCAGCACTAATGCGGACATAAATAGTTCATATTCATCCTACACTTGCTAGTTATTAAGGCTTTTTATTATTTCTACAATTGTTTTACCTTATTCCCATAAGTGTAGGGGATGTGAGCACTGCTAAAACTGGTCTTAACCCAATTAGTTATGTACTTTCACGCATGTGGGTCACAGTGTCAACCGACCTTAACCGTGTTCGCTTGTATTCGATTGATATGCATACACACTGTAGTAAGTAAATCGACAACTGATCCTGGTTATGCCTACGTAACCTGATGCCCCTTAGGATTACTATAGGCTGTTTTGCGGTGAAGTAGAAATAGAGGTGGTGGGTTGACTGCTACTTTGTCATGTTCCTTGTCATGACTATCACCTTGATCCGACGAAGCTTCTGTGTCAGAAGTGAAACGTTGCCTAAAACCCGCTCTAACCGATTGCACTCAAATTTCTTTGCATTTAAATCACTCTTTTTGTGTTCATTCGATCCCGCATGTACCTTAACACACGATGTAATTGACCACCATTTTGTGTCACTACACGGCGATGCATGATTTAGTTTGGTATACTTTTAAAAATTCGTTTAGAATTTTCACCATCCAACGGTCTGTTGCCTTGTGTGATGAGCAGCGTTACGCTGAGCGCGAATGCTGGTACTTATCTGGTTTTATTTGTGATTGTCAATAAACCGATGTACTCTCACATCTCCTGTGATTCTACGGGCACATACCGATATTGAACATGCCATTGGATTTCGCATCATTTTTGCGTGTAGCACTCGGTCTAAAAAGCGTGGCAAAAGATTCTTGATTAATGCACATGCGTGTAATAACGATGTAGGGGACGATGCGATAATTGCGCCAGGCTATTCGAAAGCTAATCGCGTTTTCCGTCCTAACACGCACACACACAGACCTCAAGAACACCTATGTCACCCCCGTTTTTCTCTTCCACTCGTCAGTTACGTCTCAATCCATCCATCAGTTCTACTTTCCCAGCCTTTGTCACGAATCCAACATAAGAGGATGCCAATTAGTCGATGCACGTGACACAGAATAAAACACACCTATTTATGTAAGCTAATCTCGTTACCACAGCACTGTCCTTGCACTGTTTTTACCGGTTGTCACGTTCATCGGATTTCTCAGTCGATTTCGTGCCAGCCGGTTCACTTCAAGCCCTCGCCCCGCGTTGATCTCGTTTGTCCAGCCTTGCCGAACTGCAATGCATGCTAATTATTCCACGGATGTGCAATCGTGCAGTACTTCGTGCTGTGCGGCTAACACCTTGCTAAATTGATTGGCCAGAGGTAGTGAGCTGCATGCTGAAACAGGCTGGAGTCTCACTACCATTTCCTGTTCTTTTTTCTTCCTCATATCTGTCTAGGCCTGGGCAACCTGACAGTATCTTAGCCCACGTGCAGTCTGTGACTGTGCGGCACTTTGCCTGGATCAGGCTTGTGCTTTCATACCATACCATCATACAATTCCGTGAGATTACCTTGTCCTCTCTTGTTCCTGTTTAAACTCCATCTTTGTTGTGGTCATATATAACTGGGTACGAATATCTGTTGACGCAAGCGTCTGTTATCATTTCACGTGTGATTGTGCACAGCTAATATTGTCGGTCTATTTTTGGCACTCGTTGCGCGAAAGCAAAATTTTATCTCTTTATTGTACATCACAAAATCATCCTATTGTGCCTCAGACCAGTTCTCTACACATTTCTTCTCTGACCTATTCATGCTAATTTGGTTTCAATTCCGGCATGGATTTATCTATGCTCAATAACTCATTCATTCATTTCCAAACACGTGAACGTCACCGTGTCTGGTTTCCAAGTCACCTGTGATCGTCTATGCCCAACTATATCGATTTGGCCTGCCTATATTCCCTCTCAGACACTGATCGATACTTTCTCTACCGAAGCACGCGGTCGAAATTTTGGACATTCCCGGCATTTCTGAGATTTTTAATCCAACTTTAATTCCATTTGACCACTGTATTGCATAGTATCTAGTAAATTTAAATCGTTTTCACCGAATGACCAATCAGTCACTGTTGTAGATCACTTTGATTTTGATTTATCTGGTCAACATGGTTAGCTCAATTCGATGCTTATTTGGGAATCTTTTTATTCCCGAGGTCAGCCTGAACGAAACCAAACCATGCACGATTCGTTTGCTGCATGCACACATCCGAAACATTACTTGTATAAATATACTAACCGGAACCACAATATTAAAATTTATAAAATTATGACCCGTTAGGAATAGGACAGCAAAAGTTTTTTTCACAAGTTGCCTGTTTCCATGACTTAGGGTTGCACAGCCTTTTATACATGACTCAATCTGAAACAACGAGAGATACCAACTTTTCGCGCGTTTCTGAACTTCTCTTAGATGACCTTGTTGACGCGAAGCCAAATTATAGTTCTTATTTTTGAAACTGAACAGGGTGTCACCATGGACTGTTTTCCAATGTTTTGAAACAATCCACTAACTATGTTGTTATGTGATGTTGTTCAAACGGTGTTCGCTGACTTTGTTTCATTGTTGTTGGACGTTTCGTCATCAGGCTAGATTGCGTCATCAAGAAAACTTCGTTCAGGTACTTGTCACTGCGGCGCTTGGGTTTTTGTGTGATGTCTGTCTGTCTGTTCACGATCACTCCCAAGGAGCTGGTAGAGTTCATACTTCGTTTTCTTTTTATTGGTCCATAGGTCTCAGCCAATTTGAGATGCTGCTTAATCTTTGTCATTGACTGCCACGAACTCACACACGTCTCTGACTGTACGGCATTTTGCCTGGATCAGGCTTGTGCTTTCATACCATACCATACCATACCACGTAGACTAAGATACTGTCAGGTTGCCAAGGCCTAGACAGATATGAGAATAAAAAACAGAAATGGCATTGAGACTTCAGCGTTTATTTCCGCACACAGTTTT
Source organism: Atriophallophorus winterbourni (assembly GCA_013407085.1). Taxonomy (NCBI): domain Eukaryota; kingdom Metazoa; phylum Platyhelminthes; class Trematoda; order Plagiorchiida; family Microphallidae; genus Atriophallophorus; species Atriophallophorus winterbourni. The sequence continues at coordinate 21,768 of JACCGJ010000044.1, forward strand.
TTTTACCGATGGCAAATCATTTTAGCACGGTTGCGCATCACAGGAGTACTGTGAGATGCACGTCGCTGCTCAAGAAAAACAGAAAGGACAGCAGAGCCCATACAATTCTAGCGCTGCGGTGACAATTCACTAATTGAAGTTTTCTGATGACGTCATATAGACCAATGATGAAATCCTAACAATAATTTCGCCAGCTCTGCGAACTCCATTTCAACTAAATCTACATTGAGCTTCAATAACCAGGACGTCGATCACGTGTTTGTAGTTCGCTTTTGTAAAATGGATCCGAATCAACCCTGACCTTAGTAATTTTCTTTTTTTCATTCGGCCGCACAACGGTGCTTCCCATTGGCCAGTATTTTGTATCACAGCAACGTCGACCGATTGGATAGCTTTAACGTGATCATATTAAACTTGCTGCATCTGTGTTAATTCCGAGGATTTGAACAACACGATACTTTTTCGCCTTCATTTCTATCACACCCTACGAGCGGTTTCGTGCTGTTTGCACTCATCAGGTAGAGATAGTTTGATCAGTGTCCGTATGCTTTGATTCGGCGGAAGAATGGTAAACATGTTGCGCTTGTATGCCACTGTTGGATAAGGTTAGTACGAACAACCTGTTCAATCGCATGTGCCAAAACACATGCAGCTGGGGTTAAACAGCACGAAACCGGTCGTGGGGTGTGCGAAGAAGAAGAATGTGATGGAAATGCAAGCGAATGAGCATTTTTTCGTGATTATGGATTTAGGCCCATCTGTATGTGCTTGGGAACATGTGATTGAACAGGATAGTTGTACCAACCTTATCCAACAGTGACATGCAAGCGCAACTTGTTTGCAATAGTCTTTATTTAAGAATTTCAAACCGACCCCATTCGGCTTCATCTTGGGTGAGTACAGGATGGTTTATACTGGTGCCATTTTGAGAAATTTGCTGATAGTCCTCACATTAGCTTTATGTTATCTGAAGCTACTAAACTCCTTTTGCTATTCCTCCTCGTTTAAGAACAGTAGAAATCGCTGTTGTTGCTGTTGTTGGCCCTCTTCGGTTAACTTCTGTCATGGCTGTAAATCTCAAGTAATCAGTCCTTTCATTGTGCACGCATATACATGCTTATGCATTGTTAATCTAAACTAACTGTATTTAGGGTGACACATCCCCTGGCTGGGGTCCATGTGATCAGAAGACAGAGTGGCTGCTCACCCTGACACATGGTTCTGAATCATCGTCAGTTGCGATCTTGTTATAGGCATCGTCTTGGTGTCTGTGGTTAATCGTGTATGCTTTAGATTGCCGTGGCGAGAAATGTTCGCCATGCTACATGGCAGTGGCTTATAAGAGTTGTAGGTGAATCTTCCCGTTGTGTCTGCTTATTCTTTCGTAGCTTTTATGGTTCCACCCTTCTCCATCGATTTAGGATTTTACTGCTTCATGGTTTATGACAGCTTTTCCTACTGATGTTGCTTTGTCTTGCGTGGCCATTCTACCGTTCGCTGTCGTAAAGTAATATATTTTATACGCGTTATATGTCATTTTCATTTCTATGGCAATTTCGTGGTTGTGGCAGATACGGGTTCAAATGAAGCCGGTGCTAAACGTCGGACCAAAAAACAGTCCTTCTTTGACTAGTTTGTTCTTTTTTGAAAATGTGTTAATTGTTGTTGTGGACGTGCAGAGTGCATTATCGATTAGCTCTAATGACAAGCGTTCTGATGATATGCAGAACACTATCCGCTGGCACAATGCAAGAACAGACGGAATCGAAACGATCGACAATCGCGAACCCGTAATGCTTCGGGTTTCGGCAAGATTGCAAGGGAACGGTTCGACCGACAATATCCTCGGAAGGGGAGATGGAAACCGTCAGCCGCTATCAAACGATTAGTCAAGGTCGGTTAAACGAGTCCTGCATGATAAGAGCTTCAAGTTTTCCGATTGGCACGAAATCTTTTGCCAAATCACGTCGAAGTGGCAACCCGGACAAACATGTTTCAGGACAGTGTTGTGGTTATTGGCTTACCTAAGCGTGTGTTTCGTTCGTTGTCTTGTGTGTAATAAGCCCGTTTGACCAATCGGCTTTCTTTTGTATAGTGGGATTCTTAGGTGAACGCGATTAGCGTAGAATTGGCTGACTTCAAGGATGAATCGGGACGCAATCTTCAAATTGTTGTGAAACGTGAGGGGTCAATGTATCTGTTGTGTTAGACCAATGAATATGAAATGTTTTGATACGTGGCCAGATGTTCGCTAGCCGCTTCTCGTTACTTACTTTACTTTTGTGCGACTATCTCCTCCCGGAGAATGAGTTGGCTTCAATGAAGGTTCTTGGGGATTTGGGTACAAAGCGGCGTCCCTAGCACCACTCGGCGTTTGTTCGAGTCAACTTCTCTAGCCTTCGCACAACCAAGTGCGACCTGCAAGGCAGCAGGGAGTTGCCAGAAAGATGTGGTTTACCAGACTCTGTTCCAAGTTTTTCCTCAGGGTTTTCTCCCGCGATCGGGTATCCCGCAAGGCAGCGGAGGTTTAAAATCAGGGGTTTCTTTCCCTTAGATGAGATGCCCACCCAGGCTAACGAGCTCCATCTGCCCGAAGCAAACTGGTTTTCAGGCGCCAGTCACTCGCCTTCGCCCCTTCTCCTGTTGGTAGAAGCAGTTCCGCCGGGCTCGGGGATCCACTCGTGCAGGCCAGAACCTGGACTTGGTTGTAAGAGGCTATTTGAGACGCGTGCCATATGGAAGCATTTTATAAACAGTGGGAGCTTATCCCCACTGCCACCCCCGGCTATGACAACCTTCTCGTTGCTTCTCGTTGACCTGAAATGACCAGACGACATCATTTATGACTTCTCACCCTTTGCGTTATTACTCTATCGTTGAACCACTTAGTATTCACTGACCATTTATCGATCACACATTTAATCCTTCATTTTTAGACGAGCTCAGCAACATGGTGCACCCGGAGTGCTAATAGGTCCCAACGCCCCCGTGGCTCAAGATCCTGGGCACATGGCCACACAATCCTCGGCCACGACTGCCGCTTATGGAGATACCAGCGGATTTCAAGGCCAAGTTATTGAAAAGGCTGCCGCCGGGGCAGTCCGAGGTGTCATGAGTGGTGGCTACAGTGCCGGTAAAGCTGCCTACTAATCCCCGTTTACTCGCTCGAGTAATCGCCACTTCTGTTTCATTCCTCTTTCGTTTTGTCCACTTTCCACCCTTGATGATCTTTTCCGTGGTTCGTTTGACAGCTGGATGCATTTATCACGGACAGGTTGCTAGCGGCGCTGCAATATTCAATTTTCTTCGACCATTTGTTAACCTTACACTTTTCGATAACCTAAATGATGATCTGAACCCTGATTTTTCTGTTATTCTTTTCATCATTATGATATGTGAACAAAGTCTGTTACATTTTGTTTGTTTGTTTTTTATTTACCAATATATTTTCTTGTCGTGGAACGTGATCGTTCTTACTTACTTTACTTTTACTTTTGTGCGACTATCTCCTCCTGGAGGATGAGTCGGCTTCAAAGAAGGTTCTTGGGAATTTGGGTACAAAGCGGCGTCCCCAGCACCACTCGGCGTTTGTTCGAGTCAGCTTCTCTAGCCTTTGCACAACCAAGTGCGACCTGCAAGGCAGCAGGGAGTTGCCAGAAAGAGGTGGTCTACCAGACTCTGTTCCAGGGTTTTCTCCCGAAGCCTTTCCCGCGATCGGGTATCCCGCAAGGCCACGGAGGTCTAAAATCAGGGTTTTCCTTCCCTTAGATGAAATGCCCTCCCAGGCTAACGAGCTCCATCTGCCCGAAGCAAACTGGTTTTCAGGCGCCAGTTACTCGCCTTTGCCCCTTCTCCTGATGGTAGAAGCAGTTCCGCCGGGCTCGGGGAGCCACTCGTGCAGGCCAGAAGCTGGACTTGGTTGTCAGAGGCTAATTGAGACGCGTGCCATATGGGAGCATTTTATAAACAGTGGGAGCTTATCCCCACTGCCACCCCCGGCTATGACAACCTTTGGAACCATCGTTCTTACTTAGTAGACGATGAATGGGAATTGATGGATATAAAATGTTCGGAAGCTGGGTTAGTCGTCGTATTGCTTCGCATTATCATAGTGATATATGGACTGGGATTCTGCTAGGTCGGTGCAGCTTCGATAGGGGAATAATTAGCATTCACTCTCACAGCCTTTGGCCAAAGAGACTTACCCACAAAGGAGTGCATTGAGACTGTTCATCTGGCCTTTATCTTGGTATTGTGGAGGTGTGAAGTGCATTTGATGAGTTCTAATCATGAGCTTTGTGATTAGTTGCAGAGCACAACCTTCTGGCACAATTCAAGATCATCAAGTGCTGAGAGGTCCAACGAAGACAAACGCGAATCGAAAGAGTTCCTAAGAACGGTTCGAGCGACAACATCCTCTGAAAGATGCGGAGAGAGATAACGTCAGTCGTCAAGATCGGCCAAACCACCCGTGCATGGTGATGGCTTGAATTAAATTAGTTAGCACGAAATCGATTGGTAAATCAGATAAACGTGACAACCGGTACAGACATGTTAATAACAATTTTGTGGTAGTGATTCGATTGTATTAGTTCGATGTGTGATGTTTTGATTAGCGTCATATGCATAGTAAACGCTTCTGTTCTGTTGTGGGATTCTTAGTCGAACGTAATTAGCATAGGAAAAATTGACTTCAGGGGTGAGCGCAATCGATAATTGGGTGTGAAACGCGGGAGACGATATGCTTTACGTTGGATCCAGGGTTTTCAAGCTCGATTGACCTGACGTAATCCATCATAATCTTCACCCTTGGCAGTATGATTGCACTGGCTTGAAGACATTGGATCGATCGACTTGATTGTGCCAGAAGGACACACCGTATCGATGGGTCAGGTTGGTCTCAACCCATAACATCACGTTAAGTTCCAGTCTTCAGCGTTCCTATTTAAAGCCCATACTGTCTGGTGTGATGACCACATGTTTTAAAAAAAGCTACATCTGCCGTGGCCGTTACTTCCCACACATCGCATCGACTAGGGAAATGGGATTTCTCGATTTTAGTTAAAACATTTAAAATGTTTGGGAAAAAGTCGAAACTGATTCCGAAGCTGCATCGTTGTCTTGCTTAATCTGACAACACACCGAAGTAACTATTCTTTCAATCCAATTACACATTTATCGAAAGAAGTTTTCACCCATTTGAATTTGCGAAGCCTTTTGAAATTAAATCTGCAATGGCTGTTTTTACTAATCTTATTTTGCAGTGGATTGAAAGTAGAACATTGTTTTTCACTTCCTTCGATATCTGATTGTGCTCTTTCTGTCCGACAAAATAAAATGGCTCAAAACCGAAAATGCGATAAGTTTCTTAAAATTATGTTTTAAACTGAGTGGTTATCCTTTCCCCGGCATTAAGTCAAGTGCGAATGCTGATTTCATCGGCGTTATCTGATTCTCATCTGAAATATTTGGTAAGTATTTTAATTAAATGGTTTATTTTCGATGCGTTTAATTAAGTATCGTTTCCGAGTCACCATTTGATGTCCGGTTAGCAATTATATAGTCAAGGTAAATAGCAGTGGGTTCGGTTGTATTTATTTATGTTTCTCTTTGGATGAGGCAGCTAATATTGTCTAGGGGTGGTGCAACGTATATGATGTAAATCTAGATGTTCGCATGTACGCGCGCGAGAAATTAAAATTCGGCCTCTAGGTGTTAAACTACACTGCTGGATAAAAAGCACTGTTTTTGAGGTTAATGAATTGACCCACCACAATATATTTTGGAAAGCATGAAGTACATTAGCAAAATGTTCCACTCAAGATCTCTCAGATGGTATGGTGAACTGCACTCCGGCACAATTTTAAAGCAGGTAGCGACGACAGCATCCGCAATCAAGCATTCATGTTACGAAACAATTGCATGAGAACTGCTCGAATAATAATCTGTCTGGAAACAAAAATGCGGAGGTCGTCAACAGCGATTGAACTAGATGGAAGTCGTCATGGTCGTTTAAACGAGCCGAATTTGGAAAGGTCTCGAATGGAACCGTGTAGACAGGAAATTACACAACAGTACGAACGTTAACGATCACCTGTACCGTTGCGCTCGATTAGAGTATTTGCCCTAAAAGCAATCACTTTGTGCGTAATTGTTTTCCATTTTTGCATAAACGCTAAACCCATTGGCGTCCTCTTGCTTTGTGAGATTAGAGGGTTAAACATTTAATTAAGAGATATGGATGATTGTCCATAAGTTGTGGATAGTGTACGTCACGAAATAAACATTTGGTCGGAAAACCGGGTTTATAATTGAATCCAGCATCGACGAACTAGGTCAATAACACAATGTTTAGAACGGGGACGCAAGCTGGCCTCCATCCAGTTGGCCTCATCCGCATACGGTAACACATACTGAAATGTACCCACTGCATTAACAATTTTAATTGCTCAATTCGGCCGGTGGCTATTCACAAGTTACATGCCAACGGGATCAAATGTGAATATTTAGTTGGATCGGCCGCTACTCATGAGTAATCACGAAGTATTTATGATGACTGTTCAATTTGCTGATGATAAACGAAAACGTATCAAGTGTCACTCGAATCTACTTCTCATTCTTGTCACCATACTTCATCGGATACATTATTATCAGAAGCGAGAAACAAATCTGCAACTCTTATCACCCATTCCTTTTACTTCATTTCTGTAACAGTGACAGTGCGATAATTTCGAATGGGATAATTAACCGAACGTCTTACGTCAGTTGCTTTCTATGAAATCACAACTGTGATGCAAATAAGTTCATATGAAATGTAGGAAAGTCATCGATATTGACCAAATAAAGGAGGAAGATTTTAGGATTAGGCATTTTGTCTTCGGAAGAGTAGGACAAACTTGAAGCTCAAGGATTGGCTGTGCATTTTTGGGTATTCGCCAACTGTGAATAGTAGGTTGCATACGTTGTAGCGTCAAATTGGATGACATCCAACGGCGCATTTTATTGATTTAAACGCACATTACGTAGATAACCATGAACAAGCGAAATATCGTTTATTCTACATGCAGGGCGAGAATTACTATGGTCGTAAAACAAAAAGGACTGGCAAACAAAAGATATGATACACAACATGCAAGAAGTTATGTAGGTCATATTGTAGTAAATGAGAAGTCAAGGTATTGTTGTTCTAATGGTTTTCGCCGAGCTTGCGTAATTGCTGTTGGAGGTTTCGTCATCAAGTTCGATTTCTTAATGGTATTCTTGGGTTTTTAGGGCTCGTCTTTCAATTTACAGTCATTGACGGGTTGGCTGAGCTGTTTATCATTGGCCCATGAGTTAAAGAAAACTAGAGATGCTGGTTAATTGAGGTCGTTGAGTTTTTATAGAAAATAACTGATTGTTTTCAATATGTTTCATTAGCTCATAGGCAACGAAGCGCTTAAGTCGCTGATAAATCTCAGATAAAGTTACGGACCGGTAAATAGAGACATCGGAGCGATTTCATTTTAAAATTTGAAGTAATTATTCCACGTTTCCAATCAGTACATCGTTCAATATTCAATAATTTATGGTATAAAAAGCTTATATATATATATATTTCCATACTATAAAATATACATATATATTATAGTATGGAACTCGTTCATTTTTGTTAATAAACTCGAAAAGCGTTTATTAATTGCTAATTCGTTTATATTTTGTTGGCCTCCGTCAAACGGCATCGACAAAATTTTTTATATTTTTTTACCATCCGACCCGCTGTACATTTTTGTGGCTCTTGAAATGCACAGCTTTTTTAAACGCATAGTATCTAGGGATAATCTATGAATACGAAAAAGGTAAGACAAAGTGGTAAAAAATAAAAAGGAATGTAGTCTACAAGTTTGCATACAGATATTGTGAAAAGAACTAAATTGGGGCAAGTGGTCGCAAGTTGAGTACTGGCTAACCGTACGCAGACATGACCAGAAATCATTGATCTCAATACATGTTGATCAATTCCGACACGAGTTCGATTGGGTCAACGTGAAGATTTTAGCCAGAGGAAATAACCGACGTGTTCATGAATTCAACAGAGCGTGGCACTCAACAATGACCTCAATTAACCAGCGCCTTCAAAATATGAATCAATGAAATACCGTTGGCTAAGAATGCAAAATATTAACACCGAGTGATACCGAACGTCCAGACTGGCCTTACAAAACAATACTAATTACAGGTCAATCTGAAAGAAGTTTTACTGATGTCATCTAGCTTGATTACGAAAACTTCAACAGCAATTACACAAACTCGGCAAGTACGATTCGAATTACATCTACACCGTAATTCACCAACCCTAAAATACTAGCTAATCTGGAGGTCAAGCGTCCAAACCTGCTATACAATCTCGACAAAAAATAATAATTAACTCCAGCAGTGTCAGGATGTGTGAAACCTCTGCTAGCTGTTGCGCGATGCAGTACCGAGGACCACCAAAGGATAATTCCTTGCTGTTCACTGAATATCGCTGTGATTTTGTTAGGAGTGTGTGCTGTACCCGTATCAAAATGCTCGCGTTATTCGATATCGACCGATGAAGTACAACATGCACATATGGAACATTTTTCGGATGAAAGTAAATTTGTTTAATGCATGCCAGTCATTATAATTTTTAGACACATTTTGAAGTTAAAGCTGACAAATCCTGTAGGTTTTCGTAGATTTAACAAACGTAGAGCACCCCGTCTTGTTCTCTTTATAGCCTTCGATCGTCCACTTATCCACCAGCTCTTAAGTTGAAATATGGTCACGTGTTCAAACGTTCGATCATGTGATAGTTTCGAAATGACATCCTAACCCTACAACGGAGAAATGGGTAACCTAAAATCCAAATGCTGTAAACCTAATAAAAATGATATCGAAGCGGGCACCACCAAAGCATATTCACCCAAATTGGACAAAACCTCCGTAAGGAATATTCGTTCCAAGCAATCTGACTTGTCAAACATCTCATCCAAAAATGAATCAGACAGGACACGCAGAAATCAAGGATTTTCTAGAAATGCGCAGGCCAGGACAGGTAGCAACACACCAACGGGTGCGTCCGGCAGAATGGACAAATTTGCGGAATTTATTGAAACAGGTGGAAGTCTGAATGACATTATCGAGGCCAACCCTCCACCTAAAAACTGGGAGAGCCATTTATTGAAGACATATCCGGTGTCATACAAAGTACTCAAAGAGAATGGTAAAACTATTTATCAGGCCATCATGCATGTGAACGATGAACAAATGACAATCAAACGTCAGTTTCTAGCATTTTATAAAATCGAACCTCATCGGATGCACCCGAACGACTTTGTGGTCTGGTGTAAAAAAAATGAGATGCATAATACGATTCAGGATATGGCTGGACTCTATGACGTCTCCAAGTTTCACGGAATCGGAAGTGTTTGTCTGCGCGGCTTGGCTGCTGATCCTCTGGCTATCCATGTGACGATGACGGATCGGTTTATGACGGTATCTGGAATGTATCGGGCGATTGTGATTCAAAGCTCAAGTGCAAAGGGTCTGCGTCGACTGGTGACTACGTACTTACAAAACCTTCGATGCGATAAAACTGTACGTTGCGCTTTAGCGGAACATGAGATATTAATGGATGAGATAGAAACGGAATCGATTAGGAGCCATTAAATGTGGCGATTTTACACCCAACTTATTTCGTTTCATTTTATTGATTTCATTTCATTACAAAATGATTATTTGCAAGTTTTTATTTTCAATATACCCAATCTGACGCCCACGATTAAACAGCTTTGTTTTCCTCTTGGGAAGCATAAACTTGATATGTTTGTACTCGTTGTCAAATCAACATCATCATGGGAAACGCATTTCACAGGCAGCACGCTGTACTTCTTTATTCCCACAAAGAAATTGAGCCGTAATTGCACCTAACTACAAGGGTGGTTGAGGTTCAGATCCTGCAAACTACCATCCTGTCACCTTACTTCCTGTGATATCCAAAGGTCTAGAGCGTATAGTGACGGAAAAAATAGTTCACTTGGAACCACAGATTATACTATGCGTAGTGCAGCATGGTTTTCGTAAATCTTGCTCATGTTTCACAAGCTTGTTGACTGTGTTAAACGACTGAACCCAAGCGGTTTATGAAGGAGCTAGCATCCACGCTTGCTATCTGGATATGTCTAAAGCTTTTGACTGAGTTGATCACTTTCGACTACTACAAAAGCTGAAGCAGATGGGCATCAGCTGACAGTTACTCGTATGGCTTTAAAGTTACCTCAGTGGGCGCAAGGCGATCGTTCGAATCAACGGGGTACAATCACAGGCTATTGATGCCTCTAGTGGCGTACCGCAAGGTTCAGTCCTCGGTCCAGTACTTTCGTGGTTTACAGCAACGACCTACCAGAGACGTAATCAACTGCGGACTGTGTACAGCTGCAACGTGATCTAGATGCTCTCCGTGAATGGTCGGTACGGAATAATCTGCCATTCAATTTCTAAAAATGCAAGGTGTTGCAAATTGGTAAGCCATTCCAGTACCAATATCACTTTGAGCAGGACCGAGTCGGAAAGGGATCTTAGAGTCTGGGTATGCGGCAGTCTGAAGAACAGCTATTATTGTAAGGTCATCTACAAGCGGGTTTCCAAGCTTGTAGGTATGTTGCGACGGATTTTCAGAACTTTCTCACCTGAACCGTTGCCCAGTACCATGAAAGCCTACTTGATTCCATTATGAATCACAAGCTTGGACTCCATGGCCAAAAAGGATATACAATTACTTGATAAAATATACCATCGTGCAACCGAACTCGTAAGTGGTTTCCGGAAACTAACGTACGAGGAACGATTGCAAAAACTGAGACTCCCTTCACTTTTTCAAAGAACCCTTCGGAGTGATGTGATACTAACATAGAAAATAATAAATATCCCACATCATCATTTAAAACCTTTGTGTTGACTCATGGTAAGTATTCAACTGAACTACAGTTGACATTACACAATTATTTTTCTTCCTTTTTGATGAACGAATATTTGCTATGATTTGGTGATTGCATTGTGTGAATCTTGAGGCATTTACTCTTTTACGTGCAAACAGTAAACAGCAGTGAACTTGAGTACCGCGATTGTTCATTGTGCATCGAAGCGCCAAATTTGTGATTAATTTTAAGTATTTAATTATGCGACACCATCCTTGACGAACTGCTTGCACTGTGGAAAAATACACATGGCGGCTCCGTCGGAAAGGTTAAATGTCCAGTGCATTCGAGTGACCGTCTGCCTTGATACAAGCTGAACGTCGCAATGGATATTTCAGAAGACGTGTCAGTACTCTTTGATCTTACGTGTGTGAATCATGATTCGTTTAGTGATAGTCCACAAGCTTATGTGGTTGACACGAATAATAGTAAACCAACGTGTAATATTGTGTTTTTCCTCCCATAGGATAAAACAACTGATGACAAAATCGTGATTATTTTCAAATTCTGGAACAACTCTTCATTTTGAACATGAAATTAAACTTCATGAAGAGAACAAGCAAAGTTCAACGCAGCCTTAGTGACAGTTTGGGATAATTTTGCAACATTCAAATAGCAACGAAATGGTGAATTTTCGGTTGGTTACAATTTACAAGTGAATATTATTCGTAACGCGGTTCAGCAGCACTGTTTTTAAAGTCAAGTTTCAATGCATCTTTCAAGATGTTAGCTGAGAGTGCAGACCAGCAGTCCTATACTATTGCAGAAATGGCGGTTGTTGTTGACCTCCTTCGGTCGAAGTCGACCATAACTGTACATCAAAATCGCATGAATGTTCATGTTCTACAGCTTTGTGAATGACTAAACAGTTCGATTCGGGAGGAACAAACTCTCCCGCAGCGCTGGCAACGATAGTCAGAACTCGGTTGTATTGCATCAGTTGCACGCCGGCGGCGTGATCTGCGTTCAGCAGGCAAGAGCTGCATCTGCTCCTCCCCAGCTTGCAGACCACGCTTTACACAATGCCTCCAGTGTGAGCGGTCAAGAGCAAGATCTTCCCAACTCACCGGGTCAATGACAAGAGCTTTCATATCTTTTTTTACAAACATCTTTGTATCGCAAGTGCGGTCTGCCCAATGGTCAACTTCCTAATTGCAACTCATGTATGGAGATTAGGAATCAACTGACAAGCAAACTGTTTTTTTCCGCAGCAGCGAAACGAACTACTAAAAAACAAATGTCATTTCTGAAACTGGGAACCTGGAACGTACGGTCCACGCTTCCTGGATTTCATGACGGCGTCTCGAATATCAGAGGCGTTAAAATCACCCAATACCACTACACAGTCCGCTCCAATAACTATAGATGTATTTTTGGTTGTCCATTTGCCTTGAAACGGGCAGGTTCAAAACATTGTGCCTTTTGAATTTTCCAGTTTTTATACCGGGACATTATACAAACTCAAATTTTTCTGTGAAAATAAATCGTGGAGGCTGATCTTCAACCAATTTATGCATCATAGTTTCAACTCCATACTCGATATGGAGTGGAATATTGACCGCGATTAATTTTACTTCCGAGAAAGCATCTCGACTAATTAATACACTATTTCGCTTGTTTTCACTTCTGAGCCAACCACCCGTTTCACATTACTATTGACTCCTATTCAGGAGTAACTATCTCCCTCACACAGCAATAAGCTTTCCTACCTGCGTTACAAATTTCATAAGAAAGCAAGCGGTGTTTGCTATATCAAATTAATGATTTCAACTGCACCAAGTAGACCGTTTGGAATGAGACATTTTTATTCAAGGGACACGACTCATCATATGTAGGTGTCTTTGTCGCAGTAGAATGAACATACTCGGAGACCAAGTTTAGCGGACACTTCTGCATGTGTAACTTTGTCAATTCATGATGTGACGGATGCTTCGCAGATAAAAGTATTCAGCTTCCGTTCGTCTATCGCGTGGATGGTTCAGATTTCTCTGCCGTACAGTAAATTATTTAGTATACCATCATTTGTATGTTCAGTCAGCTTGCTATCCCACAAGACACGGGGTTTCAAAAGTATTGAGGCGACAGTTGCTCGCTAATCTACTTATCAGGCTTAGTGGTTTGCGGGAGGATATTCGCAACATACGAGCAGCAGTGATAAACTGGTTTAAGCCGACAGTTTTCAGCAGCGATAACGGGTGGTGATCAGGAAATTTAGTTTCATATGCATTCATTCAGTTCGCTGGTAAAAAAATAGTCATCTGTTCGGCTGGATCCTAATTCCTATATATCAACAGATAACAGTCCGCAATGTGACGGTACCTTATTGACGGGGTCTACTCAACGTAAAGCAGGTGGTAGCCACCAAATGAGATCTCAGGATCTTACCCACCGTACAAAGCACCGCTGCGGTGAGATGTACGCCAAAACAGTCCAATATGAAGGACAAACTGTTTCCAGCGCACCAAATGTTCTCTTCCTATGACACCATAAGAAACCAAAGGAACAGTTAAGTTGATACATTGGGAGTTTGATGTCGCCACTGGAGTTGTAAGGACGAAGTAGAGTGCAATTATAAACGTCATAAAGGGACACCAGACGTCTCCTCGAGGTTGAGTCCTGAAGCCTTTTCCGTAAGTAGATATAGCCTCAAGTCACGGAAGTTTTGAAATAAGGGGTTCCCTTCCTCGAAGTATACTGCAATCATAGACCTACGAACTCCACTTTTCTCAATAGAACTTGTTTTTCAGCAATTCTAGAAGATTATCAGTAACAGGGTTGACAATTCATTAATTTTAATGTCTTCATACACTAGTTATATGAGAAGGATGTAGCAGGTCACAGGCAGTGAAAGCTCATCTAATTGGACAATGTTCTATCCGATTTCATCTATAAATTTGATCGGTCTCAAACATATTCCAAAAAGTTGCAGTTTGCTCTCTCCCGTATGGTGATATCAAGAACAAAGTGAAATGCCGTAAAAAAAATAGGATTAGGAAGACGGTAGGGAAATTTGAAGATGCAAGCATATTACACACAAAGGTTACAAGTGCAATACAGCGACACAATCTGTTCCGTCCAAGAATGAATCAATAAAAAGCACAGGAGCGTGGTTCGGTGAGAGCAATGCTGCGCAAGTACCGGGACAAATCAATAGCCACGAATCCGACGCAACTTGAGCGGAAGAAGAAACATACTCAAATGGTTTGTCTTTTAAAACATTGTGACATACAACTTGCCACTGGAGAGAAGCGTCATACGGTAGTCCCGAAATCTGGCAAAACAGCAAACGGGACTCACAAACGCATGACCACTTTGAACAAATACTGGTGTGGAACAGGTTTTTCGCCGTTCGGAGTGTCGCTTGACTGGTTGCAAAACAAATAGCTAAATGAAGCTCCGACCAGACGTATGGCGACAATACCTGCCAAAAAAAGCACGTGGACGAGATGAAACTATGGCAAAATTGAGATCTATGGTCACTGCACTGTAAGAAAATGTTTGACCACGAATACTCACGGTAACATATTATAAAAGTGTTGATACGGAAGGTGACATACATCGAAAAGAAGAACCATTTATAAAATATAGATCGATTAAATGGGGGGATTTCAGAAATTGGATCGTTCGATAGCGAATTGGATCAAAGCTGGGACGTTAAGAGAAGTTTAGCAGCATGAGTGATCTACAGCTTTATCAGACTTGATAGAATTACTATAACAGAAAGCATTCCTGTGACGTAGATTCCAATTCCATGAGTATGGGATAGTGCGCTAATCATCATTACATTGATAGTATGCATCAATGCCTCACCTTCATATATAACAAAGCTAAACAAGGAAGAAGGTGAGGGGGCCTTACAAGCTACACTGGTATGTAAGAATAAAGCGCAAAACGCATACAATTCGATTTGAGGCGCCTACGTTAACGAAATATGCAAACACAGACATCAGCAAGACAGCTTCCTTGCGGCTTCGCCGTCATGCGTCCTAACAAGTTTTTCTCATCACACCACTTGGCACGGATGGGCAGTTGTGCAGTATTGCGCAGGTAACACCGTGTTAAATTGATTTGCCACAGCTGCATGTGAAAACACGCTGGCGTCTCATAGCCATTTTCTTATATCTGTCTAGGCCTGGGCAACCTGACAGTAACTCAACCCGCGCGCGGTTTCTGACTGTGCGGCACTTTGCCCGGATCCAGGATGGTGCTTTCCTACACAGGTTCACTCAAACATATACAAGACTGCTAATGAAGATGGTTTGGAGAACAACCGGATCAATCACATGTACACACAATGCCTCCTCATCGCTTACTATACCAAGCATTATTTGCAGAGCCTGATAAAGGTTGGGGGAAACAATCGGGTGGCTTGTCCATGATGTGTCGCGCCAGAATGAAGCTTATTGTAGAACTAGACTAAGTCGGACATATTCGTATGCCTTGGAGCAGCCAAAAAGGTCCAACTAATATTTGGTTGGAAACAAGTGATATGGCTGCAAACCGAAGTCCGTGGCACCAGCGTACTTTATGATTTGCCCATTTTTATCCTATATCATTGTACCGTATTATAAAAAAATCAAAGCTTTAAGCTATAGAAACAAGTATGCTTTTTACGATAAATCGCATATTTCGCTTGCCCACTTTCGTTTTATGCGTTTCCTGCTTCATGTTGCTTGGCACTTTGTCTGGATCCAGGACTGTGGTTTACGATGCTAATAATGACACACGTAGGTGTATTTAAACTCATGGGGGTGAAAAACCCATAGTTGCATATAGTTCCAT
The DNA here is from genome assembly GCA_013407085.1 of Atriophallophorus winterbourni. Classification (NCBI taxonomy): domain Eukaryota; kingdom Metazoa; phylum Platyhelminthes; class Trematoda; order Plagiorchiida; family Microphallidae; genus Atriophallophorus; species Atriophallophorus winterbourni. The sequence continues at coordinate 37,529 of JACCGJ010000044.1, forward strand.
CACACACATCCCACTTGGCACGTTACAGCAGGAAGATCAGGATCTGTATACCTTTAAACAGTGTAAAATAGTAAACAAATTTCGAACTTGAGGTTAGCAAACGCTACAACCACTGTGAGATCGCGTACTCAACACAACCGAGAACAAAAATAAAACTGCCAAGGTAAATGAATCTATCGCACAGTCCTAGAATGACAGCGAGACGTGAGAAAAAACCGCTCGAGTTTTAAGTAAATGTTTCACGATGAAAATACGAAGAACACAGGCAACGACTTATTGTCCGACACACAGAAACGTACTTTCATCAGTCGATGACAATGCCGCAAGGCAAGCCAACACTCAAGTTCCGTTGCATCATGTTCACTATAGGTCAATTCCGAGGACACCGGGAGTGTCAATGATTCTGGAATGAGTCCAATTTGTCCGGAAAATATGGTTGTGACATGCTGCTGATTTAAACCATCAGCATCATCGGTATTTTGAGAAATACGTATGGCTTGAGAAGTAAACTCATCCGAAGCAGGGGCCCAATGTGAAATCGAGCGAACACGTAGGCCATAAGACCCACCACAGAGAGGAGCCGGTGAAGTTGGGGATATGGTTGACAAGATTTGGATTGAAACATTGGTCTACAAAGGAAACTTTAATTAAGTTCACAACGGTAACAACAAAGGATGTATATAATATAACACGCGTCTCAAAAGGACCGCGACCCTAAGGCTCATGACCAGCAAGAGTTACTTCCGATACCGGTTGAATCGTTATTGCTGACAGAAAGAGAAGGTGAATGAGTGTTAGCGGTAATTCAATATTGGTTTGAACAGACCAGAGGGTGCAAGGATGTGTAATCATGCATTTCTTATAAGCCGTAAAGCTAACCGTGGTAAACTGGTTCGCTACAGGCAGTGAGCTGCAACCGGAAGCAACCTGAGTCTCACGGTCATTTATAGTTTCAATCTCATATCTGTCTATGGTTTACTGACACTTAATCCTCAAACACTTAATTGACAGACATTTAATCCCCAAGTCACTTCATCCACATTCACTTAATCCCCATGTTGTAATTTCTGAAGAATGCAGAATACATTCAAATGAATTTATTTAGCAGGAGATATGCAATTGATTTCTTGGCGCATATCTCAGCATACTTCTTCTTCTGTTTGATATGAACCCCAGCATTTGCTTGAAGAACTGAGGCCGTATGCTGTCGGCAATCCTTTCGCAAACCGTTAAGAAATGTCAACATGGTAGGATGTTGGAACTTCAAACATGGCGTCACTTAGGAGGGACGGGAGAGTGCATGTTTGCTCCTTCCTTCTTATACTGTTTTGATGCCTATTGAGTGTCCGCGAGATAGCACTTTTTTGAGGCAATGCCATTAGAGTGCCTAATGACAGATCGAATGTGACCGAAGTCCGTGAGGCAGAGGGGGTTGCATTCATTTTAAACATTTTATCCTTCATTTTAGCCACCGCCTTTTTCGCCAAAACTTTTTCTGTTGCCCTCGTGTGAAATTAATATATATATTATAATATACCTTCCCTGGGGATTAAGTGACCGGACACCCTGTTTATATCTGAGCAACCTGGCAGTATCTTGACCTGCGTGCAGTCTATGATTGTGCTTCGATCAGCCTTGTGATTTAATATATTCAACATACAGACCAGACCGAGTCAATCAGTCAGCAAAAACGAAAACCCGTTTCGATAATTTCCAGTTTTGCGATTACACGAACGGCTAAGGAATGATAACCATGGAGCAATGCCACACAACCAACCGACTGCACGCCTACCACCTCGTACATTGTTGATTGGCTAATTTGCCCAATGGGATACGAAAATTGTCCTTAAGCTCACTTCGTTATTCACTCATCAACGGTTTCACGGTTATCTAACCGTAAATATTGGCACTAACGAAGCGAGAATGAGTACCAACATATTAATCCCGATGGTTCGATGAAAAAACATCACGAACTGCAGACAAGAACGAGTAATCAAAAAGTAAAATCAATTACTGAAGTCGGTGGGGATTGCCGTTGGTTACTTGTCCACATACTGACGAGGGTTCGGGCCGGAGGGAATAAGTAAGAGTTCTCCGTGGCTGATTCGCAAAAGAAGGTTTGATAAGCCTCGTTGATCGCGTCGAGGATGGAGCTGATCAGTGGCTGATTCGCACAGATCAGATTATGCACCACGTGATTGCGAGTAAGATTGTTTGACGCTAAATTGAACAAGAAAGTGAGAAAGATAGGCAAAGATTATATACTCCGGTGTTCAAAGGGAATGACAATATTTATATGTGGTACCAAGCATTTGTTTAAAAAAAGAAATGTCGAAGATAACTACGTTATAATATACAGAATCGTATACGATCTCGACATATCGTTAACAGCCGAATTGCACCAATCATGTAAAACTCATGAGGGTTGAAATCGCAGGCTATACCACAACAAAGAATAGACTAAATAATCAGTAGATCACAACTGTTCGAAACTAGACGGTTATGTTTCTTATTGCTGAATACATGAACTCTTCAAGACTTCTTTTTGCGAAATTACTGACAATTTTTAGGTCTATGAGGGCATTAATAATTAAACTGGTAATAGCTGAAGCGGTACGCTTCCTCTAAGAGGTCCGCGCAATCCGACATCACATTCACAACGATTTTCCACACTATGTCAAGCCCCATCTAAAATGAAATAGATGATGTATAAAATCGGCCGATCATGTCAAATACTGAAGGTTTAGGACAAGATAAGGAATGACAAAATGAATGTGGAGAGGCGAAGATACTTGGAGAATGTAAAAAGTGTATTTGATCATGCGGGTTTTCCAGTTCTGATATGAAACACTTTAAATGGATAATGAGAAACACGGGTTTCATGTTCCAGGGGGGGCCCTCCTGAGTTGCTCCCTGGGGGGGGGGTACCATCTGTCTGTATGAAATCACACAGCCCGATCCGGCAATGTGCCGCACAGTCAGAGAATTGCACGTGGGCTGAGATACGTCAGGTTGCCCAGGCCTAGACAGACCAGGTACCATTAATTATATGAAGAAGAAGAAATTGACTTTATTCGTACACACGAATTTTCAGCTGTTACAATAAATTCACCACAAATTTAAAAAATGATAAACATGTCCCGACATCGAGTTACAATTTGTCGACTGAACGATTTTTCTTGTCCGTCTTAATTGATTGACATACGATCCAGTTTACTCGCAAAAGTTTTTTTGGGGGCAAAACGTCCGAAAGATTTTATGCTTTTACCCTTGGAGAAAATTAATTGCCACAAGTTCACAGACCGCAAAACGAAGATACTGTCACATTGCCCAACCTTAAAACCAGATAAACATAAAAATACATTGTCGCGATAGCGATAGAAAATCGTATCGAGTTAACAATCAAATACGAAGTGCTAACAACTGATTCCCAGACAGCATATGGGCTGTCTGATTAAGGATGTTATCGAGCACTTGACGATAGCTACTTGCTAACTATAAGTAGCATAGCGCATCGTGAAAAAATGTTATATTGACGGTGCGAATGGTATTGCAGACAATAACATTGTTTCGATGCAGGTACAAGATTATTTAGCTTAAGCTACCTGTCCCTACCTAATCACGTAATCAGCTAACGAGATCGAAAAATATAGAGAACATTTAACGATTACTACAAAGACCAGAATCAAACCAAAAGAAACACATTACAATGTGGTAGCTACCCAAACGTTCATTTAAATGTGCCAAGGCATTTGAAGTTGCCTTTCTTGAGGCACATACCACGTCAATCCCATTGGTATCTGCTTCGCCTATGCAGTTGATAACGCTGAACTGTGGTGTGCCTCTTAAATGTCTGTCAGCGAAGCCACTTTCAGATTGGATCGAATGATTGTAATCCTCGGTTAGTTCGTCCATAAAACTTGACGGTAAATCAGCCAAACGTTCCGCTGGAGTTCGAAAAGGTTTTCTTCCGTCTGGAGAAACAATCGACAGCAGATCGGAAGCGTTGCGAATAGGTTCGCACGGCTTGGCCTGTAGTGTAAAGGAATTATGAAAACACAGAAAGCGCGTTGAAAGTACACTTCAATCTCATCAACCATGCACAAACCAGTAATAACAAAAGATAGAAAAGTCATATTTCTAGAGATAGAGGACACAAATATTTGACCTAAAATGAAGTAATTCATCCATTCATTCAGTCCTCTCCGTGCCGAGTGGAACATGAGGCGAAGACAACTTCACGCCAGTGGTTCCGGTCTGTCGCTGCTTCCGTTGCCGTCTGCACCGTGAATCCTTGTGCATGTAGTTCGCGTTCCAACATTCTGCGCCAAGTTTCCTTGGGCCGTCCCCTTTTTCGTTTACCTTGCGGATGCCAGTGCATGGCTACCTTCGTATGCGAACTGGGATCCATCCTGCAGACATGACCGAACCACGGATCTGTTGTCATCGGTTCCGTAGCAATGTAGGTTTTACGAGATATGGTTGCTAGCCCTAAGCCCAACCCTCCTCCTTTCTCAGACGGGCTTGGGACCGTCCTTGGCGGAGTAAACGTAAGCGAAATCGGTGATACCTCGTGGGAGAACGTGGCTTAAAGAAATGCTAAAGAAGCACATATATATGGTTATAGCGTGGGAATAAACACTAGGAATTACATATATTACGCTCAAGTTGAGGTGAAATGGTTTTAATGAGACATTGGTTATCAAAAAACATGACAGGCTAGATGCGTTTTAGAACTTAAACGGGTTAGATAATCAAATTGCAAAAGTAAAATCCTGCAGCGACATCCAAAGTAAAATTGTTTCACATGAAGGGTCAATGATAAAATCGAATCTCGAGTTTATAGAAAATCACTCGACACATTTGCTCATTCTAGATAGATATTTAGGTGCCATAAAATCGACAATTTATGTAGTAAATGAATGACAACGTGCTTATCGGAAAGACAACAGACTTATGGACCATAGTTATCCCTAGTATTGTGCAACGCCAATTAAACCGAGTCGAATACTCAACGTATGATAAGTATGAAAGCAGATGTATGTATGGTCCAGGCAAAGTGCCGCACAGTTGGGGAATGTACGTGGGCTGAGATACTGTCAGGTTGTCCAGGCCTAGACGGATATGAGATAGAAAATGGTAGTGAGTCTCCAGCGCATTGCAGCATGCAGCTCACTCACTTTACTTTTGTGCGACTATCTCCTTCTGGAGGATGAGTCGGCTTCAATGAAGAGTCTTGAGAATTTGAGTACAAAGCGGCGTCCCCAGCACCACTCGGCGTTTGTTCGAGTCAGCTTCTCTAGTCTTTGCACAACCAAGTGCGACCTGCAAGGCAGCAGGGAGTTGCCAAAAAGAGGTGGTGTGCACCAACTAACCGTTTACAAGACTCTGTTCCAGATTTTTCCTCAGGGTTTTCTCCCGATGGCTCACTACCGGTGGCCAATCAATTTCGCACGGTGTCAGCCGAACAGCACAAAATTGCCGAAGGATTGCACATCTGTGTAATCAACTCAACATGGGAAATAGAGAAACACTGGTGCGCTATGTTATGCTGAACGTCACAAAGATTTCAGAAAGGATTAGTCGAATCACATGATAGGAGTAAAAAAACATCGTTCATCTTTAGGGTAAGTTCGATAGCTGAATAATTGTCTATAGAATCCAGTGAAAAGATCAGTCCGGTAACAGTGCTGAACTTGATAACATAAACGCATCACGACGTAGCATTAGGTCTTACAGGGAACGCTTACATGTGATGGTGGCAGACGATGTCACAGTGTTAGATATCGATTGTGCTGTAATGGACAAACCATGATAAGAATTATGTCGAATATTCAATGTTTTTTTGAAACTGGAGAACATGGATTCATTCGTGTACACGATTTTTAGCAATTAAAGCAGTTTCATCGTGAAATTAAGAAAAGAAGTCACCGATGCATGTATTAATTAACGTGTATCTCTGTTTCACTACTCGTTAAATGGGGTTTGTTCCAACGAACGCATTGGGATGTCAATTAACCCATCTTCAGAAATGGTGAAAAATGTGTTTCCGAAGTAGAATCCCTCTAGTGTGAACGGAAAACGGTAAATAATACACGAACAGATTGCGAAGGGTATAAAGACTTCTTTGGATGTGTGTGCATGACGCAAAAGCGTGCGAACAAACAAGAACTTCTTACCATGAGACAAACATCTTCTATTTGCAAATAAGCCACATCATCCGTTGAATGAACAACAACCCTAGGTTTCGATGTCAAATGGATACGAGTGCGGAAAAGCGGACAATCAAGTGTCAGAGTTTCATATTCTCCACCTTCGCCACACACGTTAAGACACCACGGAGGCTTTGATAGAGCCAAGAGACTGTCGTGAATATCGCGAAGTCGAGCACCCAAGTGGTTGTCCGTTTTCAGCCCGAAACCAGCAATCTGAATGGAGAATGAAATCGACAATAATGACAAAGGACGGAGAGGATATGTTCAGCCTTGAAGTTGTCACTTAAATTAGATTCATCACGTGACAGTTTTAGAGGATTCTGAGCACCGAGCCAGTAAACGAGAGACAATAAAATTATAAAAGATCTCGAGAATGTATCAAACGACCGGTAGTATTATTGATCCTTTCCTTTAGGTTTATTCGATAGGCGCTTAAACCTTCAAGCGCTATTACGACGTTAGCAATCTCGAATAAAATATCGTTTTTATCACATCCGCAGCGACCATTCAATTTTGCCGGATATACAATTGGATCAATATATGACGGTCCGGCTGACTACCTATCTGAAAAGCACTCAGGCGTCTGCATAACGAAAACTTCCCGAGCGTTAGCTCAGCCAGAAAAAAAGATACGGAATACTACTTAACTATCCACTATACATGGCGGGTGTTTCCGCCAGTCTATTCATTGATCAGTTCGAAGGCAGTATTACAATACTCAACTGCTTTTCAACAAATATTAGTTCATATTAAATAATTACAGTACTACCGTGATTCTAGAAAGCATAAACATATCAGGTTGGTGTTGTTGCCATGGCTCATCTATCACCACATTTTGATGATTGTAGACACATGCATAATCAGTAATATCGAATAGAAAACAACCGAAAACTTGGAAAACACCAAGGAAACATGTTATAACTCTGCTCACTTTTACGATGATCGCATCTAAAGATGCGGCTAACATGTCGTTCAAAAGTTCAGTTGTTCGCCGCTGCCATAAAAACGCCAAGGAACGGATTGATAAACGCGAAGCAACGTGCTCCACACGCAATCGCTGATAATCGGATAGAATAGCTCCACTAGATACAAACTCTATAGAAGGGATTTCCAGTTTTACATGAGTTAAGGCGCGGAATAAGTCTTCAACTTCATCATTCGATTCAGGCGAATAATGTAGGCTTTGGCACGTAGCCTTCCCTTCAATAGGAAACTGGTAAAGCGGGACATCTAAAGCCGTCGCAATCAGATGAACGCAGTCGGTAGCGACGCTCTGATACATATAACTGTCTATTTCTCGAGCGCTGTGAAATGAGTGAGATAATAAAATACCATTTTAGTTCTTGTACTGGCGTGAGGTTGATTAGGGCATCCAGGCGATATCCATGAGCTATGCACTCCATTATGCTGTACAAACTGTCTTTTCCACCACTAACCAGAGCCACAAAACCCGACATCTATCACGATTGCAGTAGAAACTGAAAAGATGACGACAGTATTAACCTGGAAATATTAAAATCGTAATCAAAAAGCAAGAAGATGAAAATAATTGCATACGAAACCATAATTTTACAAAGGAGCAAAGAACCACGTGCAGTCGCTGACTGTACGGCACTTTGCCTGGATCAGGCTTGTGCTTTCATACATACATACCACAAAGTCTACAAAATTGTATTTGACATTGGGGACTAAAATAAATTCTCATATGTAGCCTATTACCCTTGGAAATTAATATAGGACGGATATAAAACGCCGTGCCAATTTGAACAGTGAATGCAATACCGTTGCAGTGAGATTTTTTATTCAGAAAGGGTGGGGGTAATTATGGTGAGAATCTTTAGTATCGTAAGTTACAGCTTAACATCGATTAAAATTAATGAGGCACTTTGTCGTGCATACCATGAAGTCCGAAGAATTGAAACCGGGTTAGCTTGCGTCTGGCGCACTGTATCTGAATAAAATATGAACTGTGTTATATTATTACAGAGCTGAACATTATATTATAAGGTTGGCACCCTAGATTAACTGCGTAGACTTGATCCTTTGACAACCTTAAAGGTCTCTATAAGATCCCCCCTAAGTTGCCTCCTCTTAAGCGAGAAAAGTCCTAGTGCTAATAGACGATTTTCATAATTGGTGTATGCTGACCTCTCGATCATGCGAGTGGCCAGCTTCTGTACCCTTTATAGCAGCAACGATATTTTCTGGTAATATGGTTCCCAAGCCTGGATACAGTATTCTAAATGTGGCCTTACTATTGCCTTGTTGCCATCGCGCTGAGACTGGACCTTAGCGTGGTGCTAAATTGATTGATTGGCCAAAGGTAGTGGGCTGCATGCTGAAACAAGCTGGAGTCTCACTACCATTTCTATTTCTATTTTCTTTCTCATATCTGTCTAGGCCTGGGCAACCTGACAGTATCTTAGCCCACGTGCAGCCTCTGACTGTACGGCACTTTGCATGGATCAGGCTTGTGCTTTCATACATACATACAACGTGGTGCGATGGTTTGTGTACCTCTATGACCCATTGAGCTATGTTGGGTGGCGCTCTCCGAGCACCTTCAGAGTCACTCATACGAGGAAGGTCAACGGATAGAGGTCAGACGAACACAGTCTCAACCTAACCCGCTGCCTTGTTGGTCAGGCTTTTCAGCCAAAGGCTTTGGTCGAGAACCCTAATTGTTCTCCTGTCTAGGCATGGGCGACCTGGCAGTATCCAAGCCCGCATACAACCATGACCATGACTATTACTACGAAACCCAACTCTATAGTGCATCGGCCGTCGCGCACGATAAACAGGGTCGCCTTACCTGCTGCATACAACAGGGCGGGTAAGCGAAAACAAGCTACTGCTGGCCCTACTCTTCAAACTGCTTCTGACCCTTCCCCTCCCCCATCCACTCTTAACAACTCTCCGTCTGTCAATCCCAGTTTTAGAAAAGACCGCGCTGAACATGTTGGAACATTTTCTGTTCGCGAATTTACAGATCACTTTCTGAAACCACGGACCTCTGTTCACATCGGAGCCATGAATGTTAGAACTCTCAGACAAATAGGCCAGCAAGCTGCATTGGCTCTTACCTTAGATAGTCTATCGATTGATGTTTGCTGTTTATCGGAAACGCGCTTATATGATCCGTCTATAATTACTGAACTTACTGCCCCAAACCTTTCAACTCGCTACTTTTTGCGCTGCTCTGGTGATTCTGTAGCTGCCATTTCAGGACAGGCGGGTGTTGGTATAGTGCTGAATTCACGTGCAAATCCTGTCTAATTGATTGGATTCCTTGCAATAGCAGGATGTGCGCAGTTAGACTAGCCACTAATATTAGACCAAACTCGAAATCTTCTAATCAGAGATGCTTGTTTATTGTAGCAACTTACGCTCTGACTAACACCAATTCCGACGACGAGAAGAACGCCTTCTACGACAATCTTTATGCTCTTTTACGACGTGAAAAAAGCTCCGATATTGTTGTCTTAGCGGGAGATATGATTGCCAGACTTGGTCGCTTAGATACATCTGAATCACAATTAGGTGGCATGTTTTGTCTTGAAAGCCAACGCACAGATAATGGTGAACGGTTTATACAATTCTGTGCACAATCTCGATTATTCATTAGCAGCACTTCCTTTCGCCACAAAAGATGTCAATGTGCCACATGGCGCACGCCGGATGGAAGCCAACCTTCGGCCCAAATCGACCATATCGCCATAAGTGCTCGCTGGAGAGGTTGCATTGAGGACTGCCGCTCCTTTTGGAATACCTGCGTAGATTCAGATCATGCTCTTATGCGATGTAGGTTCTCGTTGAAGTTCTCTGGTACGAAGCCTTCGAATGGGAAACGCATTGCGGTCGAAAAACTCTTTCAGCCTGCAGTTCAAGACATTTAAAGGACCACCTTGAGTAACACACTCCCAGTTGTCCCGTGTGCAACTGCCGATGAAAGGTGGAACAAAATAGCAGGGATTATGCGAGCCGCCGCAATAACAGCCTGTAAGACTGCACAACCAACCCAAAAGTACCACTGGATTTCACAGCGCTCTATAGAAATTCTTCACCAGCGACGCGAAATACCTCATGGTCCTGGACACAATACAGAGCGTAGACGCGTGAGGAATGAACTTAAATGGAGCTTAAGACTAGACAGAGAAAGGTGGTGGCTAAATAAGGTCGAAGAAATGGAAATAGCAAATAATGCGGGTAACGTGCGAAAACTCTTCCAACTTATTCGATCGACGGGGCCTACGAAAAAAGGAGTGAGTGAGACTATCGCTGAAATAGACGGTAATATTATCACTAATAAGAATCACCGCCTCTCACGCTGGGCCGAACATTTTGAAGAACAATTCAGCTGGTCGCCTGCAACTGAATCTTTCCCTCAGTTGAAGCAGTGTGATCCTTGGTCTGTTAGCGTATATCCCCCTAATGATTTAGAAATTAAATCATGTATCGAATCCCTGAAACGATTCAAAGCTGCTGGCCCCGATGACATACCGCCTGTTTTATTCAAAGAAGTCCTAATCAGCACATTAGGCGATCTCCTCCGAAGTGTGGTTGTCAGAATCCGTCCCTCCGAGTTGGGGCGAATCAGTTATCATAGCTATATTTAAAAAAGGTGTGCGAAGCTCATGCTCTAATCACCGTGGGATAAGTCTCACTCCCATCATTACGAGATTATTAGCGTCCATGTCTTCGAAGATTAACATCGCATAGGGAATCACAGATCCAAGAGCAGCAAGCTGGCTTCCGTCCTGGCAGAGGCTGTGTCGACCACATTTTTACTCTTCGACGGATCTTAGAACTGCGGCACACTTATCGACAGCCGACAATAGCCATCTTTTTAAACTTCAAAGGAGCATTTGATTCAGTCGATCGAAATGTCCTGTTTAACACCTTGCTGTGCAAAGGGGTTCCACAAAAGCATGTCAACATAATACGTTCACTTTATGCTCATGCATCCGGATG